>JXCR01148095.1:367440-395738 GCA_002079205.1 Phalaenopsis hybrid cultivar
TATATATATATATATATATAGATATAATTTTATTCAAAATTTATTAATTCATGCCCAATTTATCTCGATTAGAAACCCTATCAATATATATGTTCTTCCCGGCTAAAATCGACGTCTCGGACGCACTGACGCAATTTGTTTCGTCATCCGAGGTCACCCGGACAAGTTCGTCGAATATCACACAAATTTAACTTTAATTCGCGTGTGGTTGCGGTAAAAGAAGTTATTTTGGTCAAATCAGAGTCGTATAACGAGTATATCATTGACCGGTCTTCACATAAGTGACAACCAAAGCCAAGTAAATTGCAAGCGGCAGAAAGTCAAACCTCGAACGTCGTGAGGTCCACCTATGTTTTTCAAGTTCCTATAAGAGCTCAATTTGAGTTTTAATATGTTGGTTTTTCAATCGACTCAATCGAATGTTGAGGATCTGAAACCGTCCATATAAAACTTCAAAGAGCGAATAAATGACTCGAATTTTTAAGTGGTGTGGGTCCTAGTCTAGTCTTCTAGGAGAGTCAAAATAGGAAAATCCTAGATCCTAGGGTATCTAGAAAAAGGAAAATGAAGACATCAAAATTGAGGTCAACATAGACATGAAAGATAATAATTTACAGATGCTCGATCATTTGATAAATAACCATCTATCATAATCAGATCGTTTAACTTCACAACCTATCATATTGAAAAGTTGACCAATCAGGCCCAATTCTTGGTTAAAATTTGATATAATTTATCGCGCATCTTCTAAATAATTTTGGGTCTTGTTTAAGGTGCCTTTTAAGAGATACATATGCTTTCATGTAATGAATCATGGTTTTATAACATAATCAGTAGAGTAATAGTGTTGTGTCTGTTTGGCTTTAGGGGTTGGTTTGTCCAACTCCGCACAAACGCAAATTAGTCGAAATTCATTGTTTTTGAGAAAATGCAACATATTTAACTTGAATTGGACGTGTTAAACTAAGTATTATACAATATTAAATTTAACAAAATAATTCTAGATTTTAATGGGAAATTAAGCATTTGTCAAATGTAAATCTCTTTTAATAGGAGAGCAAGTGTTTGTTTGGGTTCAGCTGCAACTTATCAGTTTAATAATTGCAGATTAGTTGTTTCTGGATAAATGATCATTTTGTCTCTATGTAGCAATAGTGTTTGTAACAGAATTATCATAGCAATATATTTAATATTTGCGAAACAAAAAATTATTTCATGACAGTAGAAAAAATAAGATACACATTTTGCATAATAGTGAGTACCAAGTGCACTAAAAATAAGATGCACCAAGTATCAAATTTGTGCTACAAGCAACATCCACTACCAAGTTGGATCGACGCGCCCACAAAGCCAAAATTGGCGGTTCTTCGAGCCAGACAACCACACCCTCACAGCCTCAACCACTACAAATTCAAGTCATATATTAAATATAAGCTACACAACCACACCAACACAGACTCATCCACAACAAATTCGAGGCATAAAATTAATTCGAGCCACACTGCCACACCCGCACAGCCTCATCCATAGAAAAATCAAGTCATACAACAAATTCGAACCACACAACCACATCCACACCAAATTCGGGCTAGCCAAAATGGAGCAAGAAAATTCGAGCCACACAGCCACATACCACACATCCATACCACCGAACAACATTCACATTTAACATCACAAATCCAATGAACAAGCATTCGCTATTTTTAGAAAAGAAAATGTGCTTATCGATGGCGAACAATGGAGGAAGACGAGGAAGAGGAACAAGTCAGCATGAGAAATGCAGGAGGAGGAGGAGGAAGAGGAACCAGTTAGCCTGAGCAACGTCAAAGAAGAGGAGAAGATCACAGCTTCCAGGTCGGGCACTGGGTAAAGCCGAATGATTCGAGTTAGGGCAAGATAATAGAGGGCATCAGGGGGGCAAAAAGCTGAATTGCGGCACTGGCCGCATGGTCTAAAAGACAGCTGGCATTTTAGTTAAAACACGACAAGCTGCGGCGGCACTGCCACTCCAAACAATCGAAAAACACGGTGTGGTACCGCATCGCTGTTCTGCCCCGCCCCAAACGAACCCTAATAATGACAACTATTTTACTAAAAGTGACTAAAGTTGTAACCTGACAAGTTAAATTCAAAGGCCGTGATTTACTTGTTTGGGCTCTTAAAATTTGATTATTATGTGAGAATCTTAAATAATTGAGACATAAGAATATTTGAGACAAATTGATAGTAATAAATTATTATACGTTAAACATGTAAGCATTAATAAATTAATGCATGAATTTGAATTATTTTATTTGAAATTTGATAAATAACAATATTCATACAAGGTTTATGAAAGCTCCAAATTCATTATATTCATTAGGTATGATGTATATTAAAATTGATTAGGTTTAAAAGTTTTTTGGTTGCTTAAACAATATGATTTTGAAAGTGAATAATTTTAGAACTTGAAAATGGTCCTTTTATTTACTTTTATTTGTTTGATTAGTATTGATTATTTATTAGCTTGTGAAGTGGCAATATTAATTTGGTTGTAAATGAGTTCGAGTTTCGGTGAGCGTATTATTTGTTCGTGTTCAATTCATTTGAAATTTTTACAGCTCGAGAAAACATAATGTTCAAAATAGCCTCGTGAATAGCATGTTTGTAGACAATAATTTCATTTGTTCATATCAAATCATATTTGAGCTTCAAATAATAATTTGTTACTATTAATAAGTCAATATAATATAGTTATATATTGAAAACTAATTTTTTATTTTAAATGCCTTTGAAATGAAAGAAAAAACGACGCATCCACTGTCCACACACGAAAAATTATTGCATACATACACCGCATGTATTGATGCTTGCAGTGTCCGATCCTGGCTGTAGGTCACTGTGATCTACGGTCAGGATCGGACACCGCATGCATCTCTACTTGCAATGTATGCATGCAATAATTTTCCGTCCACACACGCAAGGCTTAGACGTCACTGTACAATTCAAACACTTTGTCACAGTGATATAAAACTATTCAATGTGGGATTAAATGTAGAAATGAGAGAACACGTGGGACGGCCAGGCGGAGCTGTGGGGCGAAATTTTGTTTGAATTTTTTTAAGCGTATCAAACACATACCAGCCAATTCTTTTCCAGTTACATGTCTAGCGCTTAAATGCAGAGGCGGGATTTTTCAAAGGGCATTTGCATGCGTGCCGCTGGAAAGACGAGGAAGGAATTTGTTAGGGGGCATTTACATAGTTCTTATGCATTCACTTGCCTATCACCCAAATGTACGCTGGTGGGAATTCTCAAAGGGCATTTGCATACATAATACGTGCAGATGAGGCAGGAATTTGACTAGTATATTTACATACCTCTATGGTAATAGTTGGTCATGTAGTTAAGGAGCATTTGTTGGCCACAAAGATTGTGGTAGAGAGCTATAGAAGTTGTGGACCGCGTATCTTTTGGTTGGTTATGTGGGTCATAGTGGTGAACTGCAATGATGTTCATCATTTATAGAGGTATGAGTTGAGAGCTCCACGAGCTGTGAAGCGCCATATGTCATAGTTGGTCACGTAGGTTGTAAGTGAAGTGTTGTTGTGGCGTCCGTAAGCCAGAGGCCAGAGTTGGGAGCTGCATGAATTATGGACCACATAAGCCATAGTTTGCAAATAGCTATAATGGTGAGTTGTTTGTATGTCACAGAGGCTAGAGTTACGACTTGGATGAGTTGTGGATCACATAGAGCGTAGTTGGTCACGTGAGTTATAGTGGTGAGCCGCAATAACATTTGTAGGTCATTGAGACCGGATTTAGATGCTACATGAGAAGTGGACCATGGAGGTTGTAGTTGGTCACATAGGTCATGGTGGGAGTTGATAACGTCTGTAGACCAAATAGGCCAGAGTTGAGAATTATCATATAGATCGGAGTTGGCCACGTATGCTGCAGTGGTGAGCTGTAATAACGTCTGACCACAGAGGCAGGAGTCAGGAGCCGCGTCAGCTGTGAATCCTGTGGTTGTAGTTGGCACATAGGCTGTATAGGTGAGTTGTAATAATAATCGTAGGCCACATAAGTAGAAGTTGGGATTTGTGTGAGGTTTGAGTCATGCAGGCTATAGTGGTGAGCTATAATAATGTTTGTAGGGTATAGATGTTAGAGTTGGAAGTTGTGTATAGGTCGCAGTTGGTCACGTTGGTCATAGTGTTGACTTGCAATAATGTATATGAGTCACATAGGCTATAGTTGGGAATTGTGTGAGTTGTTTGCATTTGTGAGCTTTAATAACCTTAGTTGACGACCAAGATGGGGGTGGGGGGNATTGTCTGCTCGCACCTCGAACTTATAGGCCACTTTAATATTCCATATGTTGTTGCTCCTTTTTTTTTACTTTAGAATTTATTATTCAAGTGATAGAAGTGAAAAGTAGAAATTCCCAAGATAAAATTTTGCAATTTCAAAATTCAAATCAGATGAATAAAGAAAACTTGCTATAGAATTTCTCCAATTATTTAAAAATAAATAAATGCAACTCTCCCAACAAATATTAGAAGGAGCATTATATTGTAGTCAATTCAACCCAAAAGAACTAGGCATTTCGATCTTCCTAAAAAAATATCGAATCAATGGATGTGCCATCTAACTCCTTCTCATGAATAAGACAGGTGGCTAGTAGAGGGGCCGCAGGATAAACAATCAAATTAACATAGAAGAACCTTCACATAGCACGTTTCGGGTAGGACAACAAGGAAACCACCAAGGTAACAACAAAAAGTGACCAAATAAGTGTTCTTGAGTGAAGCAGTAGGAGAAATAGCCAAATTAACATAGAAGAACCCTCACATAGCAGGTTTCAGTTAGAGCATCAAGGAAACCACCAAGCTAACAACAAAAAAGTGCCCAAATAGCTGTTTTCGAGTGAAGCAACTGAAGAAATAACCAAATTAACATAGAAAAACCCTCACATAGCAGGTTTCTGGTAGAGCAGCAAGGAAACCACCAAGCTAACAACAAAAAGTGCCCAAACAGGTGTTCTCGAGTGAAGCAACAAGAGATTCACCACTCTCTTTTTATAATAGGTATTGAGAATTAGATTATCAAACTATAAAGGTTCCTAGCCACAGGTGGTAAGCTACAATATTCCAAAATACAACAAAGGAAATTTAGCCACGGTGCTTAATGCAATATCAAAATATAAAGTAAAAAAAAGAAAACTAGATATCATCATTACAAATGCCCAAATCGTACAACAAAGCTAACTGTTTTTTATATCATGCAATGGAGCTGTCAATTATGAGATGATAATTTAAACTTTTCTGCAGGAGTCAAGTCATTGTCTGTCTCATATTGCCCTTAACATTAATACTCATAAATGACGCATCATTTATTTCATTTCGGTGATTCAGCAAACATTTTCACCAAAGTTTATGGATAATATTTTCTAGGAAGCTTTACATCCATGACACTCAATTCTCAAGCACCTATACATCCCATATTTTAGACTTCAATCTATAAATATGCCACATTTTCCATAGTCAAGACTGCATACTTAAAAAAAGAAAAAGGTCAAGATGGCATAAATATAAAACAGTTTGGTGTTGGCATAAATTAACATAGATCTTATATATAGAGGTTATGATCACTCCAGATATGAACATATACAAAAATCAAACCAAATTTTAGCCACTTAAGGAGACAACAGTTCATAATCTCAACATCAATTCGATTCGGGCTTTATAATGTAACAAGGATTAATAAAATTTTCTTTTAAAACCGAGAAAGCAAAGAAGAAAGAAAGGAAGAAAGAAAATAATAATAATAATAATACTTCCAATGCTTAATAGTTTGAAGCCAAAACCCGCAAGGAAGCTAAACCTCCTGCTAAGCAATCAAAATGATATAAACTGAATATGAGAATGATTACGAAAACATGAATCAAGCCAAGAACACGTATAGGATAGGAGGCTTTTCTACAAAACATAAAAAAAAGAAAAACTGCGGCTAAGGTAAAAGAGAATTGCAAGGAAGCTTGTAAAATTCATATAAGGTTCGCAAAATTCTAAATCCTTAATGGAAGTTTCCTCATAAGTCCTCTTTGTCTTTAAAAGAAAAGAAATCAGGGCTAACTCAAATAATTGATTATATTCACCACATTTTAACCCGCCTTTCTTTCTTTCTTGGAATTAGAACCACATTTAAGATCTTTGAATGAGTATAAGAGAGGAAAGTAAAACTTCAAACGCTCCCAAATAACCAAATATAATTCTAAAGAGATACGTGAACTTCCATCTATTTCATGGTACTGTGGTACAAATCCATCACATGAATATATTCTCATATAAATGCCTTTCTAAAGTCAAGAATCCCTTTGGGGCAGCCAAAGAAAATAAGAACTTACTTCCGGAAAGTACAAAGAAAACCTTGAAGCAGCAATAAAATCTTCAAATCGCACGAATGAATCACCAGTGAATCGATGGACTAATATCAAACTCCAGAGAAGAACGAATAAACAAAACCAAACGAAACCTTTCAAAATCTCCAAGCGAAAACATCAACCAGCAAAATCTTCCCCTCAAAGGGGTATTTATAGGAAAAATGAGAGAATGGTTCACCGGCGGCGAGTAGAATCACCGAAAAGAATAAAAAAAGCCCCCAAAGCCAAGAGTTGGAATGTTACTAGATCCTTCGGGCAGGAAAAACCATTAGAGAAGGGTTACCTGCAAAGCGACCGACAACGAAAGTGGGTTAAGACCGGTGACGAAAGAGATGACCGGAGAACCGGAAATAAACTTCGAGATTCGGTCAAGAGAAGATGGGAGGAAATGGTTCGTCTAGGGCTAGAGAAATGGGAAAAAAAAAAGAAAAGAAAGTTTGAGATATTTTTTTTCTCCCTTTTTAATTAAATTTGCTAATATATATATATATATATATANCTTAAATAATCGAGACATAAGAATATTTGAGACAATTTGATTGTAAGCATTAATAAATTAATGCATGAATTTGAATTATTTTATTTGAAGTTTGATAAATAACAATATTCATACAAGGTTTATGAAAGTTCCAAATTCATTATATTCATTAGGTATGATGTATATTAGAATTGATTTGGTTTAAAAGATTTTTGGTTGCTTAAAAAACATGATTTGAAAGTGAATAATTTTAGAACTTGAAAATGGTCCTTTTATTTACTTTTATTTGTTTGATTAGTATTGATTATTTATTAGCTTGTGAAGTGGCAATATTAATTTGGTTGTAAATGAGTTGAGCTTCGGTGAGCTTATTATTTGTTCGTGTTTGATTCATTTGAAATTTTTACAGCTCGAAATAACGTAGTGTTCAAAATGACCTCGCGAATAGCATTTTTGTAGATAATAATTTCATTTGTTCATATCAAATCGTATTTGAGCTTGAAATAATAATTTGTTAATATTAATAAGTTAATATAATATAATTAAATATTGAAAACTAATTTTTTATTTTAAATGCCTTTGAAACGAAAGAAAAACGAAGCATCGCTGTCCACACATAAAAAATTATTGCATATATATACCGCACCGATCGTGACCATAGATCACTATGTATGCAATAGTTTTCTATCCACAGACGCAAGGCTTAGACGTCACTGTACAATTCAAACATTTTGTCAACAGTGATATAGAACTATTCAATGTGGGATTAAAATGTAGAAATGAAAGAGCACATGGGACGGCTAAGGCGGGGATATGGGGCGATAGTTTGTTTGAACCTGTCAATTCCTTTCCAGTTACACGTCCAGCACTTAAATGCAGAGGCGGGAATTTTCAAAGGGCATTTGCATGCGTGCCACTGGAAAGACGAGGAAGGAAATTGTTAGGGGCATTTACTTACATGCCACACAGTTCTTATGCATTTACTTGTCTATCACCCAAACGTAGGCTGGTGGGAATTTTCAAAGGGCATTTGCATACATAATACGTACAGATGAGGCAGGAATTTGACAAATATATTTACATACCTCTATGGCGAGAAATTATTGCATACGGACACCGCATGCATCTCTGCATGCGGTGTCCGATCCTGACCGTAGATCACGGTGATCTATGGTCAAGATTATTTCCGTTTTTAAAATAAAATAAAAAAATTTATGTGGGGCCCACCGAAATACATCAGGACCGTAAATCAGGTGATTTACGGTCCAGATCGGACACCGCACGCAAGCCGCGTGCGGAGTCCGATCCGCATGGAATAATTTTTCCCCTATGGCAGTAGTTGGCCATAAAGATTGTAGTAGAGAGCTATAGAAGTTGTGGACCGTGTATCTTTTAGTTGGTTATGTGGGTCATAGTGATGTGGGTCATTGTGGTGAACTGCAATGATGTTCATCATTTATCGAGGTCTGAGTTGAGAGCTCCACGTGCTGTGAAACACATATGTCATAGTTGACTACATGGGTTGTAAGTGAAGAGCTGTTGTGGCGTTCGTAAGTCAGAGACCAGAGTTAGGAGCTGCATGAATTATGGACCACATAAGCCATAGTTTGCAAATAGCTATAATGGTGAGTTGTTTGTATGTCACAGAGGCTAGAGTTACGACTTGGATGAGTTGTGGATCACATAGAGCGCAGTTGGTCACGTGTGTTATAGTGGTGAGCCGCAATAGCATTTGTAGGTCATAGAGATCGGATTTAGATGCTACATGAGAAGTGGATCATGTAGGTTGTAGTTGGTCACGTAGGTCGTGGTGGAAGCTAATAACGTCAGTAGACCACATAGGCCAGAGTTGAGAATTGTCGTATAGATCGGAGTTGGTCACATATGTTGTAGTGGTGAGCTGTAATAACGTCTAACCACAGCGGCAGGAGTTACGAGCTGCGTCAGCTGTGATCCCTGTGGGTCGTAGTTGGCACATATGCTGTATAGGTGAGTTGTAATAATGATCGTAGGCCACATAAGTAGAAGTTGGGATTTGTCCGAGGTTTGAGTCATGTAGGCTATTGCGGTGAGCTACAATATTGTTTGTAGGCTGCAGATGTTAGAGTTGGAAGTTGTGTATAGGCCGCAGTTGGTCACGTTGGTCGTAGTGTTGACTTGCAATAATGTATATGAGTCACATAGGCTATAGTTGGAAATTGTGTGAGCTGTGAGTCATTCATGTAGGCTGCATTTGTGAGCTTTAATAACCTTAGTTGACGACCGAGAGGGGGGGTGTGGGGGTTATAGAACTCCAAGAGTTCAAAAATAGTCATCGTATTTTAAATGCACTTGTTGCAAGCAATTATTGCAGGGAGTTATCGCCAAGATTTACACTGTATTAATGGTGTGTTGTTATACCGACTTTAGGTATTATTGCACCCTATTTAGAATGTGTCATTGCATCTTATTCAGAGTATTTCGTTGCACTGTCTTCAAAGTTTGTCGTTGCACCTCCTTTGAGGAGCATCGTTGCACCATAGGTTCATCTACGCCAGCGATTAGGGGGCGACCAGTGGTGGTCTAAGGTTGTGGGAGCAGGAATTGGTTATTAGGTCTTCGTTCCAGAATAATACTGAAATTTGAATCTTTTCTCTTGGTCCAGCTGCTCAGTTTACATTCTTGAAATGGGTATGAATATTTACAGAGTTTGAGAGTGACCTACTTGTAAATAAGGAATTCAAACCAATCCATTATACAACCCGGAGAGATTCACCTGATCAAATGGTGTTTGTTGACATTTAAGTACCATAGTAATGTAAGAATTGTTGAATAATTTTGGGCTCATTGGATTCATCTTATCGAGAAACTAGATTTAGCTATAAGTTTGTCATATTTGAATTTCATTTGATTATAAAATTAGCCACTCAAAGCTTTCAAAAGTGGTTTAATGACTTTATTTGGGCTTGATTTGACTTGGAAAGGGCCGATTTTGGTGTCGTTGGGTCTCTCTCGTTGAACCAGTCATCTTGACTATAATTTTGATGAAATTGGATATATCGATGATTCTTAATTTGAGTTTGAACATTTGCTATCAAGAAAATGCCTAAAGCGTCATGACATATGATGAAAATTTGTTGATGAGGTATCATTATGTAATTGGATTGCTAAATTTTGAATTTTGTTTTGATCATATATGTTTATGATGCTTCTATGCATGGCAATCAAATTAAGAACTTATTAGATTTCTAGGCTTATATTTCATACATATTTATTTGGACCTATCTACCTTATTAGCTTGAGAGGAAAATCATTCAGAATTGTGATTGTAGATGATTATGTAAAGTGCATTTATGTGATTTCTTTTTAATCAAACAAGTATAATTTTTTTTTGAGATTTTGGAAAATTATAATTTTTTTTAGAGAAACAAAGAAATATGATTTCTATTATTCAAATTGATATTTGAATTTTAATTTTTTGAAGAAAACATAATTTTTCAACATTGAGGTCTCCTAAGCATAAATTAAATATAAAAAAGAAAAAAATAGACTTTAGCAAACTTGGTTGGTCTATGCTTAATAAATATAAACAATTAGAATAGTTTTGGATAAGAGAAATATGCACTATATGTTTATTAATTAAAATAAAACCTATTTTTAAGAAGCTATCTTATACTCCTTGGAGGAAAGAAATTTAATATTGGTCATTTGTATTTGAATGAAATTGTTCTATTCTTATGATGAATTTAATCATTAAAAGTTGATGCCAAACATGTTGATGGGAAGTATGGCTATAGATTTATATTTAATATATGAAAATTATTTGATATAATCTTTGATGAAAATTAAGTTGAATCTCATTTTTTAAATTATAGAAAAAATATGGAAAAAAAAATTAAAAAAGTGATTGTGTTAATTTTTTAATTATAATAATGCATTCTGAGTTAAACTTGTTGTGAAAAACGACGGCAATAAAACGAAAAATGGAACGAGAAAAATTGCACGCAGAAAAATACCATGTGACACACAGATTTACGTGGTTCGACAAATTTGCTCACGTCAATGGAGCTGCATAGGATTTATTTCGTTGAGAAATTACACCATTGAGAGTCTCGACGTTTACAAGAAAATATATATTTTCATCTCTCGCTTTCTCTCACTCTCTCTTCCTCTTTTTCTCTTAGCTCTCAAGATGACTTGGTTTGGTCTTGCTTGGCTTTGCTTGGCTTCCATTTCTTTTAAACCAAAAAAGAATATTTATAGAAACCATGACAGAGCGGTAGGTGGGAGGTAGGTGAGTGTGGTAGGTGAGCGGTAGGTGGGATACTTAATTAAGAAGCTAATTAAATTCGGTGGACTGGGTCTCCACATTACCGAACAAAACTTATTATTAAAAATAATAATTCAAAGTTTGTCTAGAAATTGGTTGCACGCGGATACACAAGTTGAGTTTGTAAAATTTTGAAGAATTTTTTCATGTATGGTCAAAATGGAGCAACCATTAGGTTGCTCCCAACATATGTATGATTTAGGAACTTTAAACTCTTTTAGATGAAAATTTAATTGTGTATGCTTGAATAAATTTGATGATTAAAATGTTTTTAAACATCAATCCTCCGATTTCAAAAAATTTCAAAGTATTGAAACCCCACCCAAAATTCTCAGTGATCTCACATCATATAGGCGAGACATGTAGGGAGAATAAGGAAGACAACTTAATCGTTGACTAGAAAATGGAAAAGAGCAAAAGATTGTTCTCCAATAGCCTACTTGAGGGTGGCGCCTCTCCTATTTATAGGCACAAGGGTGGTTGTCCCAAAGAATTTTACATAAATGGCTACACAAAAAGAAAGACTTTAACTTGAAATATGATATCGTGTTTGTTAATGCAGTTGATGACATTACGAGCATATGAGACTAATTTATGAGAACGTTTACGCCTTGTCAAATTAAGGCAAGTTGATGAAAGACACCAAGGCGTTGACTTGTGCACTCTTTGAACATCTTAGAACATTATTATCTATGTCACGCACTTAAAACTTCTCCCATGTTCTATGTATCCTAGCTTGAACATTTTCCTATATACACAAAGTTCATATATATAAATTGAAAAAAAAAAATAAACATTATATGGATTGAAATAAGCTCATAAGATATTGTATGATAGATATGATTATTTTTTAGTGATCATGAGTTTATAAAGAATATGAATAATATTAGTTAATGTGCACAAACTGCCGATTAACATTTAAAGTTTGTGCATGAAGTTAGGGTGATCATCAAAGCCAACTGCCGATTAACTAATAAAGTTTGTGCACCCTAACGTTGCTTAATCCATCTAGTCCATGAACAATATATATTCTTAATCGGAAGTTGGCTTTGATGGCATGATAGTGGTCACTAATTGTGGATTATTTCATTAATGAATGAAGCAAATCATCTCAATTCTCTTGACATCTTGAGTGCACTTGGGTTGATGAATCGAAACATGATCGTTAATTGTCTGTAATAAAATGTTTATTATAAGATATATTTTTTGTCATTAAAACTGCCAATGTTTATCCATGCAATAATAGTTTTCAGATGCGTGTATTAGGTTGACAAAAAATGATGCAAAAAATCTCCACCATTCTATTACTAACATACTTTCCTACCTTAGGGTTGACTTGGGTCATAAGCTTCTTACAATTTCATATCTTTTTGAGATCTCAATGAATCAAGATGTTTATATTTTCAAAATTTTTCTAATTAAAAATGCACAAATTAGATCACCACTTTGCGATAAATCAGATGACCGAGATTATTGTAATGATTTCTATTTAATGAGGATTAGAGATAGTAAAACACATGCATTGCTAGTGATTTCAAGCAAGGCAAGTAGGAGACAAAAAACTATGAATTCAACTTTGAAATATTTATATTTCATTTTTTATTATCTTGATATATACAAAAAATTAAACTCTTGTTATTCATAATAATAATAATAATATTATTATTTATTATAACATTTAATCTCAATAAAAAGTTCACAATGAATTCATTAAAGTTGAAGCTTATATACTCCCTAAAATAAAATAATTAATATAAGTGATTAATTTGCATAAAAAATTTATGCAAAAAAGTACTTGACAAATTTTGGTATTATTAGGTAAGAAAAGAATTCACTAGAAATTGCCCACCAATCAAAACCTCCAAAACTTGGATTAGTCTACCATTAATGATCCAATTTCATGTGGTAGCCATCATTCCAATCCCACACTTATTTTCCACGTTCCAAATTAATCCTTCCACCGAACAACGTCGCCCCCATCACGCACCCACCACAAGAAGCTCCTAGAAATCATCGGGTGTTGACGTCACGAAACAGGTTACAGATTCACGTCGCCATCGAGACCAACACGTGTCTCCTTAAAGTAGCTATTGGTGGTACGCGAATCTATTCTTCTTCCAATAGATTCGTAGCACGTGTACTATTCTAGACAGGCTGCTCCCCTCCAAGCACACCCTGCACGACACGTGTTTTGCTGTCCCGTCAAAATTTTACACTATCTCGCCTCCCATTGGCCTTCTTCTACGTCCCAAATTTTCTATCTTTTAAGAGAAAATTAGGTGCAATACCATTATAAATATTAATATAAAATAATAATATATATATTTTTTAATCTACACGTGTACATGGATAGCATTTTTAAGCTTTATTTTTCATACAATTACCATAATTAGGATTGATTAACATTCTATTTTGTTTATTGACAATGATATACTATTGCAATAACTAAATTTATTTGTGTGATACATAAAAATGATTATTTAATTTTAAATTTTAAAAAAATATTATATAAAAAAAATTAAAAGCTATAGTTGCTTTAAATTAAAACAATTATATGATTTTATCAAATCTATGCTTCGGTGAAATAGCTCACCAGCGACAATGGAATTAGTTTGTCTCAGAATCAAATTTACTAAATTCGAATTTAAGTTGTAAAGTCGATGAAACTCAGCATCTCATGATAGAAAATTATAGCTTCAACTTCTATATCTAATTGTCTGTTTGGGGCATCTTATAAGTTCGGGGGAGTTTTTTTGAAAACGTGGCGGTATCGTTTGAATCGAGTTTTTTGCCCGCTTATTCGAAAATGTAGTTTCATTTTTAAACTAAACGCATGTCGCGGGTCGAACACTGCAGTTTTCCCGCGAGCCACATTTCAGAATAAGCTAAACTTTATCCTGAAACGCATAAGATGCTCCAAATACACCCTAATAAATATGAAAATTTACTAACGACAAATGTAAATACGGAAGACGTGCGTTTAGTAAGTAATTTTCCTTTTTATTAACCCAGAAAATGTTATATATATGTATAATTTAACTTGAGCTACCCTGCTCTTTTTCTGCCCTGCCCACCGCGATCTTCAGCATGCAAATCATGTCCAGCGATCCGCTCGTCGACTCCAAGCTCCAAAGAATACTGCTAAAGTTCCGGCCGATAGCCCCGAAACCGCCGGCGATTTCCACTCTCCTCGCCGCCGATCCCCACCGCTCCAGATTCCGTCCGATGATGAAGAAACGGAGAAGCAGAAACATTTCGAAAAGAACAACCGCTTCAGTGAAAAAAGAAGCGGGTTTGGCGTGCGTGAAGGTGGAGAGAATCACGGAGGCCGGCAGGAGCACCGCCTCCGGCGAGGAAATTAAACGAAGGATCGAAGCCGATGCGTCTCCCTGTTTCATCTCTGATTCTGCGGACCGCGTCACGTGGATCAACGCGGCCTTCTGCAAGATGGTTCTTTTCGAGGAGAAGCCGTCGTTGTGTGACCGAGCTTCGATGAGGGTGGAGTTGGTCACCGGCGGGAAGGTGCCGGGAGGGGAGTGCGGGGGATTCAGCTGCGTTGCAGGCGTTCGGAGGGGGATGATGATGATGATGGTGGCGCTCTGCGATGTGTGGAGGTTGGTGGAGGAAGGCAAGTGGGCGTGGCGGCTTGATGTGGAAACTGCGCTTGGTCTTGGGCTGAGGCGCGCCGTGTTGTAGTTGTGGATTGAGGTTTCTTTTGATGATATGGTGAACTTTTCTTTGCGCAAACGCCGATCTCTGTAAAATTTTTGGAGAATTTACAAACGAAGCAGTCAATTCTTATGATTTTAACTATCTCACACCCAAAATTTCATTTTTGTAAATCGATCACCACTTTTCAATAGTAAAATTCACATTTTTATCCATGCGCAGGGCGCAGCTTTTGTAAAAATGGAAGTTTGGGTGTGAGATAAGTAAATGCATGAGAATTGGGTGCTCTATATGTAAGTTTCTGAAAATTTTTTGTTTAAGTTTCTGAAACAGTAAATTTTTGCTGTTTCAGATCGCAGATCATCCCTGGAGGTTCGACAAATGTAATGCTTAGAAGAAATTTGATGAAGGTTGTTGTTGTTTCAAAGGAAGCCGGAGGATAAGATTGGAACGCTTTTCCTTGTGGAAGAACATGGGAAAGAAGATATGGTGTAGCTTTGACGAGGGAAGGAGAGAGCTGCTGACTATGGCGGTAGAGAGAGAAAGAAATCACTTTTGTGCTTTTGCAAGTGAATTTTCTATAATTATAAGTGATTAAATTATTATGAGAAGTGTATTTTTGGGCTAAGTTTTGTTGATGGCATGAGTTTATGCTGTTTATGTGTGGTTTATAAGTTATGAGAATGAATTTTATGTGATGTCATCCAAATTGATAATTTGTTAAATATTTTTATGGATTATTTAATATTGGTTGAAGTATGATGATGATTGATTGTTTTTATTAGATTTGTTTGGAGCTTTTTTGCAAAGCATGGATAAGTGAGATGATTGAAGGGTGTAGAAGAAGAGTGAGATGATTCAAGTGTGTAGAAGAAGAGTCTATGGAAGATGTTTAATTATTTGTGGAGGGTATTGCTTATCTAGAAGTCTCAAAAAATGATAGGCATGGTAATTTGAATATAATTATTTTATTTTTAGTTAAAATATATGTTTGATTTGTCATCAATATTTTTTTTTATCAAATAAGAATCTCAATGCATTTTTGTATAATGGATCTTTTGATTTTAAATGTATGATCGTTTGGGTCTAAATTTCACTATTTTTATATTCAATTGATAGTCTTGACAAGTCAAACCCAATGATGTCAATGTTGGTTCAATTAGATCCAATAAAACCTAGATCAAGCCATTGAAGCATATTTGGAAGCTTTGGATTATCAATTGAATGATCAAATGAACTCCGAATTTGACATATTTATACATTTATAGTCGAACTAAGCATCTCGATGGGAGGAATCCGATCAGAAAAAAATCACTCAATTTTGATGTTATTTTGACACCCAAATCCGTAAAAATCACCAATAATCAAAAGGGATCATTATGAATATATCCATAGGATGCTTAGGAAAGTTAATGTCAAAATACTGAAATGCAACTCTCCAAAAAGACTATAAATAAGCCCACTCTCTTTACTTGAGTGGGAATAAGAGAAGAAGGAGAAGTAGAATTTCATAACTTATTTTGGAGACAAAAATTCAATGAGTAAACACAAGCCTTCATTAGCATCAACCACCGTCAAGCAATGACCTCTGAAACTGCTAACCACCATCGACCACTATCCAACATCATCACCTGTCACTGTCGATCAATGACCATCAATGACCACTACTTGCAACCGTTGTACCCAGACTACGGTTGCTGTTGAACTTTTCCTAAAACTTGTATCTTTTGCAAGTGTAGTTTTTCAGTATAAAATTGTAAAATTGTTCTCCATGTTGTGATAGAAGGGTGTACCCTTATATTTACATAATATAGTATATTATTTTGATTGAATTATCTCTTATATTTTATTTTTCTTTTTTCGAGTTTTTTCACGTAAATAATCTTGGTGTTTCTTCATATTATTTTTTTTCTTGTGCAACATTAAGATGCTAAATTATCATTTTGCCCCCATGAATTTTCTGGCATGAAACATTCTTGCACTGTTTGTAGGAAACAAAGCCAAGTTTAAAGAAGTCTACAGTAGTTCTTCAATATTAACAAACATAATTCATAAGCTTCTCGCTCTAATGCTCATCATTCTAAGTCAGGTCTCAAAGTACAAGACAACAAGCATTTGCATTGCGATAATACATGATAGAGTGATTGAATTGAGCCCGATCCGACATTGACACTGATCCAACACTGCAATGCAACACTAACACTAGTGTTGTGACACCACAAAATTTTTATCTAATAAGTCATCATCTCCCTTTTTTAGTGTGTGTGAGGGAATTTCTATCAAAACAATTTAATTCTTATACTAAACGTGTAAAACAACATCCTTGTAGACACATTTTAGCTATATATTTTATTAACTCAACTCACTCAACACATAAAACATACAAATTAAAGTTACATGTAAAATAAAAAAAAAAAAAAGGAATCAAATGGAACAAAAATTAAGTTCAAAATCATTATCTAATACAAAGTCTTAATTACACTAATTAAGCTCAAATAATTACAATTTTCATTTTTAAGATTATAGATAAGTTGGTAACATTTCATAAAAAAATTCAAATAAATTAAATTAAAAAATCAATTAAAATTTCATTAGACAATAATTGTTTGTTATTATTAGTAAAATTAAGCACAATCAAAATTTAATTTAATGATATCATCTTAAATCTTAAGATCAACTAAAATTAATAAGAACCTTAAAAAGCAATCATAAGATAAAATATTGATAGATTAAATAAATAAAAAAAAGTATTTTATAACAATTTTAAAAATATAGGTAAATTTATAATAATATAAAGTATATAATTTGAATTAAGCTTGGTTTTTTTTTTTTTATCCATCCATGACATATATTGTAGGATAAGCAATAGTTCAATCGCATCTTGGCATATACACTTAACTTCTTATTTCTTAGAAATTCTCACTTTATATGTCAAAATTAAGCTATGAAGGCATCAAATGCCTAATCCAACAAGTCATCATTATTCAAGACGGCTCGTTTAATTATAAACTTATTAAGATCGGGGCCGTGATTATCTTGAATTTGCATTTAAAATGTTTCGTGCTCAAAATGCATCAAGATTCGTGCCTAAAGATAAGCTAAAAGGGCAATATGTGTGATTCGAACCCGCTACATAGCAGTGAAAGACTGCATTCTCAATTAGTATGTCACGAATAAATGTGAAACTTTTGTTGATGACACCTTCAAAACAATACTAAAACATCATGAAAAGTTGGTGAAGCTTCCAACTACTCAAATAAGAAAAAAAAAAATTAAGAATTAATATTATAGCTCAAACTCTCTAAAGTCTCAACCAATTCTGACAGCAATTTATGCATAAATGTCTCCAGAGACCGGCAATCCACTCCATGAATAAATAAATACCTTTTGAGGTTGATCAGATACTTAATTTACGGTACCTTAGGGCGGGCTTCATCAGTTCGGGCGATTATTGTATTAGGACACTAGATGTAAATTTGCGTCTGGAATCCAGTGGATACTTCTCGAGTGATAAGTGGGTCCCACCATAATAGTGGGGCACACTTGCCACGTGCCACACTCTTATTGGACCCTAGAAGTAAATTTTACGTTCGGAGTCTGAATGCAATAATTTTTCCATGAGTTTCTATTTTTGGTATGGTTTTATTTAAGAAATGATCGTCCTAACATATTAAAACTCAAAAAAAAAAAAAAAAAATTTTATCGATTATTAAAATAATATAAATAAGATAAATAAAATAAATGTGATTATGAAAGTGCTTCCATCTAAAAGGGTCTGTTTATGATCACTTTTGTGATAATTATATCTAGGCCATCCAAAATATTGATAATTACAAATTAATCATCAATATTTACCATAAACTTTAATATTTGACTGAGAATTTGAAAAATGAAAGAAAGAGAGTGGTAAAATGATAAAAAAGTGAGTTTCTAAAGTAATTTCCCCTTTTAGTTTCTATTTTAGAGGCATTTACATGCATACCACCTAATTATTATTTATTTAGATATCTAACACCTAATCTTAATTTTTACATTTATACCATATTAATATTTCATATTATATAAAAACACCACAGTTTTAATTTTAAAAAGGCGAAATACACCTTTTTTTTATGCATAGGTACGAAAGCATATATGTAAAAAATGAAATTTAGGCGTTAGATATATAAATACATAAAATTAAGTGATATGTGTAGACATAAAAATGTGCCCGCATGAATCCCAAAGCAGATGGGCGACCTAGGAAAGAAGTACGATCGTTCGGACAAAGCAACCGGCGATCGCAGACTCCCTTACCCAAACGGTCAACAGAATATGACAAATGGAAGTCCCGCAGCCTCTAGAACAATCGATAAGGAACACTCACTCAAGCCATGAATCAATCGAACCAGGACTTGTCAGATGATGGTGGACCTTCATCAATCAAATGGCCCCGAGCTTATTAAATGCAAATAACCTTGTAAATTACCAAAAACCCCTTGAAAGGTTAATGATTAGAGAGCTGACATGTATTTTTGTTATATTAGAACTTAGGCCTATAAATATGAGTCCATATTATGAATAAAAAACACATATTTTGCTGATCTATTACCATTCATCACTTTCTCTCTCTCTATCACAATTAGAACTTTCCATTTATTGGTTGTGTTTCCCGAACAATTTCAAGTTCAATATATATATAAAATTCATTTTAGGCAAAACGAGTCAAACACGAACGAAAAAATCTTTGTTTGTATTTGACATGTTTATATATCGAACATAAAAAATTATTCGTGTTTGACTTGTTAACTAATCAAATGAATCGAACATAAGTTTCTTAACGAGCCAAACACAAATTATTGACGAACAAGGAACAATTTTGATGGATCACAACAACTATAATCCAAACTATCCTCATACAATAATATGTGCTAGTTTATTTAAAAGAAATTATGATTTTGGCCTACTCATAGGTGCTCTCCTTCAATTCTTCGAAGTTTCCGAAGCCAGGCTGCGATCTCACGAAAATTTTCTCTCCTTTCGTCTCTTTTAACGCAAATTGCTGGCTTGTCTGCGATCTCTGTCGTCTCTTTCTTCCTCCTCCCCCGGTTCTCTCCTCTCCCGTTCTGTCATGGCATCCGCATCCCTCGTCTTCAGCTCTTCCGGGATCTCAGGGAAGCCCGCATCCGCTTTCCCGAGAAGCTCGGCGCGGCTCCCCCCCTCCGTTCTCGCCATTGCGCCTCGTTCCCAGTTCCATCGATTGAGATTCAGATTGCCCTATTCCTCTTTCTCCGGTATTCTCCTCACATTTTCATTTTTGTCTGTTGATGGGTGGATTAAAGATCTGATTTTGTCTTCCTGCAATTCATTTGGTTATAATTTATAGATCTATTGCCCGGAGTTAAGGCTCAAGCTACAGCCACAGAGCCTGCAAGTATTGAACAATCTAAAAAGGTTGAAGGTCCTGTCGTTGTTGTTACTGGAGCTTCTAGAGGAATTGGAAAAGCAGTGGCTTTGGCATTAGGTAAAGCTGGGTGTAAGGTTAGTGGAAGTGTAAAATGTTGTGGGTGTTACATAATTTGACTTCAATCTTTTTCTGGCATTGCACTGCTTAGTCTTTAATTTTTCTCGAATTGTTAGATTTTTGCCAGCTTTCTGCAAATTTAGCACTTATCCAGAGATTATCTTGTAAGGGCTGCTTTTAGTTGTTGATGTATCAACCTTTAATTTTTTAACCGATATGGTATACTATAAACATGAAGATAGTTTTGTATGCAATCCTTGATATTTTCTTAAACTCCAAAGGTCTCTTAGGTAGGTTTGTCTGCATGTAAAACTGGCTTCTTTCATCTTATGAGCAACTTCACCTGGTCCATATATCTGTTATGTTTATGCAATGATAAGGGAGTTGCATTTGGTTAACTATCTACTCTGCATAAAGTTCTGGTCTCTGGATGGATCCTTGGAAACTTGAACTCAGCTCTCACTAATGAATGGATTTTCTTTAGCGGTAATTTAAAGGATGGTGAAGATCAATAAAATATTTTCAGATGAAGCCAAATTCATTAGTAGAGGCTTTCAAGTAACTCTGTTTCACTTTTTTTCTGAAAACCTAGTTTATTTCACATTTATTGTGGTCACCGTTTTTTACACGTTGTCTATTTGCTGTAGGATTATGACTTAATCTCATGAGTTATACCATAGCAATTGTTAGGCTTGTAGGGAAAGTTTACCTTGATTTCTGTTTGGCATAGAATTGTCTGCATTGCAGTTAATTTCCTGCATGTGTAGAATTTGTGAGGATATTAGAGTTGCTTGTTTCCTTCTCACCAATTTTTGTTAGATTCTATTAAATGTTGAGCCCATGAGCGCATGGTATGATGAGTTTATATTGATGATGATAAAACTTTGTTGCTTAATTACATGGATTGAGGTGCAAAGTGAACTTGAATTTTGAGTAAATTCATATTTAGATAAAATGGGCTAGATAAATAAGTTGGAGATTAGTTTATGTGGGGGTAAATAAAATAAGTTGGAGACTAGCTCTTTTTAATTTATGTATCACATCAGAACATATATTCTACCCTTTTGTCGATATAAAAAAAAAATCTAAGGAAGATATTGAACCTATAACCTCTAGCATAAAGGAGGAAATCTAGGCACTGCTCCAGTCCATTATGGATATTAATACTTTTTTTAATGTCATTTATCAGTTGTTTTTTACTTGCATTTGATGTTGCTCGGCTTTCAAGTTTAAAATCTAAGTGTCCATTATAGCTGATTAATTCTCTAGCTACATTTGGAAGAGATTCTTTTTTTTTTTTTTTTGGTTACTTTTATGTTGAAGTTTGGTCTTGAATTTTGTCATTTAATGAACTTTGAAAAGTTTTTGAATTAATAAAAAAAAATTACGCATCACTTTTTATATTCATTTCATCGCTCATGTCATTGTTAGTATTGGATGCTCAGAATTGTGACAATCAGGCATCATCTTTATGAATGTTTATCACATGGCATGTAAGAATCATTCATTACTGCAACTAAATTGACTTAATTTCAGGTCCTTGTGAACTATGCACGCTCATCCAAGGAGGCTGAAGAAGTTTCAAAACAAGTAAGTTTTACACCTCCTTCATATTCTCTTTGAGAACTGTGCTAAGTGTTTTTTCCATGTTCTTGTTTCTGATACATGGGGAAATTCATTGATAAACTTAATTATTTGAGGCATAGATTGGAACTCCTTATTTTTTGAAGAAGTAATCAGAAAATAGTCCAGACTGGTTGTGCCATAAATTTCAATAGAATTCATTATCTGAAAATGTTAGCAACACCAGGAATTCCTTGTTTGTTAATCGAAAGAAAGTAAAATAAATTTATCAGACATGTTATACAATAAATTTCAGAATGAGACAATCGATCTTCGTTTTCCTTCTTCTATTCATTGGAAATGTTGTAAGTTTGCTTTAAGAAGTTAATTTGATTTGCAAGGGTATTGGAGCAGCATATGGAATGTGCAAAATGACCAGTTTACACTATTTTACTGCAGCCACTTTCAGTTACATGCATAGTAAATAAAGTAAATGTGGTGCTTGTTGCACTATTTATTTGTGGAAGATATACCAAAGAAATCCAAAATTGTTTTTTTTTTAAGATGTTACTTGACTGGGAAGATCACTACTAATATAACTGTGTTAATCTTTTGTGGCATTTACATACATACATAGTACACAAATCTTATTTATTTACATGTCTCTCAACTAAACTTTCATATTTACTCACAGAGCACTCAGATTTTTAATATCACAAAAAAAAAAAAAAAACACTGTTAACGCTTTTTAAAACTGAAATGCACATTTGCATGCATAGGCTTAAAGCATGAAAATACTATATATCTAAATATGAAAATTTTGGTGTGAGATATGTAAATATTAAGAATTGTGTGCTACTTATGTGAATTTTCTAATCTTTTAACTGTTAATTCGATAGAATAATTCAATTGTTGCGCAGATATGCTTCTCCAGCCTACTCGCAATACCTGTCAGTATTGATCTGTCACAATCTTTTGTTATAAATCTGTTATTAATGTCTGGGCAACGCCTGGTTTTTTATTATCTTCATACAAGTTTCCTATGAAATGCACATAATTGCCTTTTTTGGTGTGTTTGAGGACCTCAAACATCACTAACAAATTATAAAATTTTAATCCCGATTCTTCTCAGATTGAGGCATCTGGAGGTCAAGGCCTCACCTTTGGAGGAGATGTTTCAAAAGAAGCTGATGTGGAAGCTATGATGAAAACTGTAAATATAAAATGATATTATGCTGACCTTAAGATATTATGATCAAATCATTAAAGCTGATGTGGTTGATTAAAATTCTTTCAGGCTGTAGATGCATGGGGAACAGTAGATATATTGATCAACAATGCAGGTTCATCACCTTTTATTTCCCTGTAACCATCTGCAGTTCTTTACAAAACTAATGCAACCTTGTGTTCCAGGAATTACAAGAGATACTTTACTAATGAGGATGAAGAAATCTCAATGGCAAGAAGTAATTGATCTGAACCTTACAGGCGTCTTCCTATGTACGCAGGTACACATAGATGTGCATATTGTATTTAGCCGTTAAATTTGTTTTTCATATTTTTTTAATTCGTTTCTTTTTCTTCCAGGCTGCAGCTAAAATAATGATGAAGAAAAAAAAGGTAACTCAAGATCCAAACCAATTCTGTAACTTAGTTTATTAATTTATTTTCTGATTTATGATAGCATTTCTTACTTTTGAATAACAAATTATGTCCTTTTTGCGTTTTATTCCATGAACCAATTATTAATTATTTCCTTATTAGTTTATTTTCCAATTGATGGTGTACAAATGTTGTTTCTAAAATATATTTATGCACTTGTGGAAACATGGGTTAGAAATTTATATTCTCGAGTTTTCCAATGAAATTCAGATTAAGTCTAATAACTGGAAAGATCTCTCCCATTTTCTCTCATCGCCTTAAATCCTTCGGGATCAATGTCGTGGTTTGCTGAGTTAATCGACGGCATTGTTTGCAATTGTGACGGGCTTACGTCCAAGTAGGGAGGTCTGTTCTTAAAAGTCTCTCCATAAGTTGGAGGGTGGTTGGGTAAATGTGACGAGTTGAGTACTCTTATTAAGATTGTTGTGTGTTGGAATATCACATTAATATAGAAAGATGGACTTTTATATCTTTGCTATGAATGATTATTCGTATACAATAAAAAAATTATTAAGGGTAAGAAGTAAATTGGCCAATTTTAATAAGTGGATGGATGGAGGCAGCAAGGATAACATCTTCCCCAAAATGAGCTAAGTAAAGTTAACAATTAGTAGGTGGCTTATGATTTTAGGGATTTAGGACGACTTCATTGTTGAATGAAGGGGATAGATTGAACAAGTCTGACAATGATGATGACGGTCTTGGATCGCCAATGATTAATGATCAACAGCCAGTGGGTGCTGACTGCCAAGTTTCTACTTTCTTTCCTTCTTCTTTTGAATTCACGTGCAACACCGTTAGAAAGTTTATATGACTCATTTTTTAGGTTATTTTGGTAAAACATATGTTGGCCAATGCAAACTAAACACTTTTAACTGTTTGCTAAAATATGTTGGCTGACACAATCAATCTAACTTTTGCAAATCAGATACACTTCTCATTTGGAAATCTTGCCTGCGCGCAGAAGGAAATTAGTGGATCAAGGTTTGTTGAGAAATATAGAATAATCAAGTCAGAAATTTATTACTGCATTTAAAATATGAAAAGGTATGGTTTGGTGGGTATGGTGGTGAGCAAGATTTTATAATGATGAGAGAAAGTGAAAGAAAACTCAAAGAAGGAAAAACCTTGAGTTCCAACGACCCACAACAAAGTTAAGGAGATCAAACTTTTGATTTCTTTAATCTTTTTGGAAGAACTTTGCTCCATTATCGAATATATAGGATTATCACTTGAAAGAAAAGCTTGATGGCATTTGAACGCTTGTAGATTTCAAAATAAGAGAGGGGTGTCAGGTGAGGATTATGAGAAGTCCTGGTAGTAATTTATTGATTTGGAGAAGTTCAGTTTTAGTAGGAGCTGACATGACAAATTTAAATGCTGCTGTATTTGGGTAGCATCTCATTTTCATTGTCTGATTTACAATTGCAGCATAAAAACTTCTACTATATCTCAATGCTCAAATTTCAGGTAAATTTGTTTCTGAACCCGCTTATTCTTTTTCCTTACAGGGAAGGATTATAAACATATCTTCTGTTGTTGGCCTTGTTGGCAATATTGGTCAGGCAAACTATAGTGCTGCAAAAGCAGGGGTCATTGGTTTAACTAAATCTGTCGCTAGAGAATATGCAAGCAGAAATGTCAATGTACCTGACAAATCCAGTGAAATTTTTTATTGTTTCATAGATATAACTTTATCGAGTTTGAATCGTTCAAATATACATTATTGTGCCTCAGGTGAATGCTGTCGCTCCTGGGTTCATTTCTTCTGATATGACTGTCAAGCTTGGAGAAGACATTGAGAAAAAAATCTTGCAGACAATCCCCTTAGGTATTCTTCTTTTGCAACACATATCCATATCATAAAATACAACTTGTGCTTTGTTAAATGCTCGGCCAGCTTATAAAGAAAATTCATTTCTTACCAAATGCTTGAGGGACCTTTTGAATGTTAAATTCCTAAAATCACCTGAAAACAATCACCAGTTTAATACTAAGCTTTTTTATTTATTTAATTTTATTTAATGATTGGATTGCTCTACTTTTCTAACCCAACAAAGCAGTTTCGTTGGCTTTATCAGGAATGAGTTTTGATTATATTTCTCACCGTCATCTGTCTGCGAAATCAAAATGTCTCCTTGAAAATTAATTTTTTGCAACTTATAGGGAGATATGGGCAACCAGAAGAAGTTGCTGGTTTGGTGGAATTTTTGGCTCTTAGTCCTGCTGCAAGCTACATAACTGGACAGGTAAATTTGATATTTTATTATTGTATATATTGGAAGTTGTGGAGATAATTCATTTATTTATGAGGCTTCTGGTAGAGTCAGAATGGATAAATATGCAATTTTTACATGCAGGTTTTTACAATTGATGGTGGGATGGTGATGTGAGCAGATTTTGTGCTCTGGTTTCTGCTGTGCAACTCATTGTAATTTCTGTTGTGAATGAGGATATTTACGAGGCCATGAACAATTTTGATTTGTTTGCGTTTAGTTATAGATGCCCTAAGTCATTCATATAAATTTTATTGGAAGGAAAATGTTGAGAATGTTTTATTTCTAAGTTATGCTGGATGGGTCTAAAAAAAGATTAGTATAATATATGGTAATCAATTAATTTTTTTTTTTGAAGGCCAATGTTTTTTTTTTTTTTGGGCCAACACAACTCAATTTCCATTTCTATGTTCTCCCATCTATATTCATGCTTACCCTTGGTAATGATAAAATGGTGCATCTTTCATGATTACCATTACTGAGATTTGTCTAATGCCTATAGATTGGGTTATATTTATGTGCTGAATATCACAAAATGATAATTTCTATTGCGAGCATATCTGGCTACTTTTATACATAAGAACACTGATTTCAGTGTCATTATTTCAGAGGCTTTTGGATTTCGAGTATCAATGTAAATTTTAATCACATTCAACTGCATGAAATTTGGGCTTTAGAGCAGCATATTCCTTGTTTATTAACAAACAATCAAATATGGAATAAAGAAATTCAAAAAAAAAATGCAACTATGTATTTCACAAATTAAAACAGTTCAATACATGCTAGAGATTATCAACGTGTAGATGAGTTATCTATTCTTTGAAACTTCAAACATCTTATTACAATCAGAACCTTCAATTGTTGAACTTATATGATCACCTGATGATCAAATAATATTAAACTTTTTAAATTCACTCACAAGCTCTCATCTTAATCCCAGAACAGTGNTAAAAAAAAATGCAACTATGTATTTCACAAATTAAAACAGTTCAACACATGCTAGAGATTATCAACGTGTACATCTATTCTTTGAAACTTCAAACATCTTATTACAATCAGAAGCTTCAATTGTTGAACTTATATGTTCACCTGATGATCAAATAATATTAAACTTTTTAAATTCACTCACAAGCTCTCATCTTAATCCCAGAACAGTGACAATATATATATATATATATATATATATATATATATATATATATATATATATATATATATATATATANTATTAGTTTATTTTCCAATTGATGGTGTACAAATGTTGTTTCTAAAATATATTTATACACTTGTGGAAACATGGGTTAGACATTTATATTCTCGAGTTTTCCAATGAAATTCAGATTAAGTCTAATAACTGGAAAGATCTCTCCCATTTTCTCTCATCGCCTTAAATCCTTCGGTATCAATGTCGTGGTTTGCTGAGTTAATCGACTGCATTGTTTGCAATTGTGACGGGCTTACGTCCAAGTAGGGAGGTCTGTTCTTAAAAGCCTCTCCATAAGTTGGAGGGTGGTTGGGTAAATGTGACGAGTTGAGTACTCTTATTAAGATTGTTGTGTGTTGGAATATCACATTAATATAGAAAGATGGACTTTTATATCTTTGCTATGAATGATTATTCGTATACAATAAAAAAATTATGAAGGGTAAGAAGTAAATTGGCCAATTTTAATAAGTGGATGGATGGAGGCAGCAAGGATAACATCTTCCCCAAAATGAGCTAAGTAAAGTTAACAATTAGTAGGTGGCTTATGATTTTAGGGATTTAGGACGACTTCATTGTTGAATGAAGGGGATAGATTGAACAAGTCTGACAATGATGATGACGGTCTTGGATCGCCAATGATTAATGATCAACAGCCAGTGGGTGCTGACTGCCAAGTTTCTACTTTCTTTCCTTCTTCTTTTGAATTCACGTGCAACACCGTTAGAAAGTTTATATGACTCATTTTTTAGGTTATTTTGGTAAAACATATGTTGGCCAATGCAAACTAAACACTTTTAACTGTTTGCTAAAATATGTTGGCTGACACAATCAATCTAAATTTTGCAAATCAGATACACTTCTCATTTGGAAATCTTGCCTGCGCGCAGAAGGAAATTAGTGGATCAAGGTTTGTTGAGAAATATAGAATAATCAAGTCAGAAATTTATTACTGCATTTAAAATATGAAAAGGTATGGTTTGGTGGGTATGGTGGTGAGCAAGATTTTATAATGATGAGAGAAAGTGAAAGAAAACTCAAAGAAGGAAAAACCTTGAGTTCCAACGACCCACAACAAAGTTAAGGAGATCAAACTTTTGATTTCTTTAATCTTTTTGGAAGAACTTTGCTCCATTATCGAATATATAGGATTATCACTTGAAAGAAAAGCTTGATGGCATTTGAACGCTTGTAGATTTCAAAATAAGAG
>JXCR01148096.1:24794-37998 GCA_002079205.1 Phalaenopsis hybrid cultivar
CTCCAGCTTTTAGTCATAGGATAGAGTTTCTTTCCTTTGACTTTAGGGCTACCGAGGTTCCCGTGGACGACGCAATTCACGGATTGCTGAACAAGGATCTCAGGACGTGTTGGGTCAACTACCTTCACGACCAGGTAGAATTAAGGTCCCATTAGCTGTGGATGACGGGTCCGTGGTACCCCGACCCAGTTATCTCTACCTTTTAGGATCACTCTACCTTCCTTTTTGTTAAGCCCCTTTGAGCCATATCGCTCCTTGACCTTGTTGATATCATTTTGACGACCCGATGCCGATGAGCTGCCGCCCATTTGGGATACGACGATTTGTACTCTGCCCTTATGACCCGGACGTGCTTTGACGTGTTGGGATATGCCCGTCAAGATGATTTAGGTTATTTCGTGGGCCCCGTGTGCTAATGAGCCGCTACCCATTCGGAACATGAGAGACTCCCTCTCTGCCCGATGGCTTAGCGCGAGCTTTGAAGCATCGGGACTGTTCCCACACGGAATAACCTTCCTTTGAGTATCTATTGCCCCAGGTTCACGATAATCCAAGCGAAACTCCTTTTATCCAGAGTATTCTTGGGTACCCCCCAAGATGTGATTAACCAAGTGGGATACGTCCCCTTGGGAGTGCTCTTGACCCCAGAACAGACACCTACACCTGAATCTCTAGTTATGGGTAGTCTATGTAGGTATTCTTTCGTGGATATCAGTTTAAGGTGCTTTCGCCCGATCTTGTTTGGACGGACACTCTTAACCTATCCTTGCGAGGTTTACCGCACGTAGGCTCTCCACGTTTTGTGTTTTCTCTTGTTTGTCATTTTGTCGTATGTCCCTTCTTATTCATTTCCTCTCCTCTTTGAATCACATATCTGGTTCGGAAAGGGAGATTTATTCGAATGGGGGAAGTATACGACGATCGACAAGCTGACGACACCTTTTAAAATAAAAGAGAGAAAAAAGAACGAAAACAGGGGAAACCTTTCTTAGCTACAGGAAGAGCAATGATAAGTATGCAGAAATGAGAATTAACTATGTGCATCAATGATCAGACAGTTACATTTAATATTTTCAAATCAATGAAATATACTGCAAAGGTAAAGATGATGAATATTATAGAATGGATGTGATAAGATATCTAAGTGAATGTCATTTCAAAACAACTTATGAAGAGAAATCTAAAATGAAAGAGTTGGAACACAAGCAAGAAGATAAATTAGATCAATGTGAAGATTTTTACAAGGAAGATTAAAATTATGTTCGAGAAAGTTTTGAAGTTTTGGATACGACAGAAAAAGATAAATCTTTTTGTTCATTGATCTCGATAAAATATAATTGTGTAAAAATTATATAGTTGACTCCGCTATGCAACGACACCAAAAGCTTGAAGAAATATTTGAATTAGAAATTTAAGCAAATAATGTTGGGATTCTATGCAAGTATATGTATCGTTATCAAGCAATAAAATACTTTTTATTTAATCCCAAAATATCGATCCCACGGGGAAGGTTTAAATTTGAAATGATAAATTTACTAGAAAATTCACAGAAAGTCAAAACAAAATTACTGTTATTAATTTCGAATGTTAAGATATTATGAGAACTAAATTATTTAACTAATATCAAAACTGATATACAAAGTTTAAACAGTAACTACTAAACTATTAAACTATGTTTATGTGATGAAGATTTCTTATGTGAAAAAGTATTTTTCACACTATAATGAGATTTTGGTAAAATGAGATGAGATGAATTGTTCAAATATACATTGTGCCAAATAGGAGTAGTTTGCATTTTATACCCTAATACAGTGTTATAAAAAATCATTGGCTAATCTCAGGTTTAGTCTCTAAATTCGTGGCTAGGCTATGAGGACATTGGCTCCCACTCCAGAGCTCCCACTTCCATTCATCTGAAGGCTAACTCTTACTTTAGTTTTTAAACACTAAGACCGAATTGAGGATTTTAGTTTGTCACCCTAAAGATTTTAGTCTGTCACCCAACAAAGTGTATTTCCCTATTTATTTACACTTAATTCCATGAATGAAATTCTCTTTCATGGAATCAAATACGATCCTTATTCTATTGTAGAACTCATACTCCATTTCCCGGATCATATGTTTCACAACATATTTTAATAATTCAATTGGCTCAAATTTAAAAGTAAATTAAGTTTGGAGTTGAAAGATCATCACAATTTATTTTATATTTTAAAATCTCTTCATTTCACCATATCTCAGAGTAGGGAGAAAGATAAAGTAAACTACTCAGACTTCATGAGAAAGATACAACAAAACACAAATTTCAGATATAAAAAAAAGTTCATACAACAGTAATAAACAAACAACATTTATCTGAAATTCTTTCTCAAAGTAAATCCCTTGTATCCTCTTCTAGGAAATGTATGAAGAAGAAATCTCTCACTTTTCTCCTTCTCCAACACTCTTAGAGAAGAGTTCACACTTAATCTCTCCACAAAACTCTAATTATAAAAACAATTGACTATAAATGGTTGTGGAATGAAAAATGGAAGAAAGTGTGATGCGTAGAAGGTTGAATTGGGGTGATGAGTGTCAGAAAGAGTCACTTTTCTGATCAATTTTGGCCCCAAATAAAGCCTAGAGTCAGTTCTCCAATAGGTGCCTCCAAAAAGCTCTTCAAAAAGCGTTCAAATTCGTTGAATCTTCTAGAAACAGGGGCTGAACCGACATTGGCGCCGTCGGTGCCAGTGTTCTGCAATTTAATTAGCTACTCTCTGTCAAACGACACCGTCAGCGTTGCTTCTGGCGCCGTCGGCATTGAACAAATTTTCAAGTTCTTCATTTTTGCTCCAAATTTCATCCTTTTTGTTTCAAGTCCTAAACTTCAACAAATTGCAAGAAAACATAAAAATAAATTCCATTAAAGTGCAATATCACCAAAAATGAGTATAAAATATGAGACTAATAATGCATATATTTTTGGAGTATCAGGAGGCATTAAGTAAAGACATACAAGTAGGTTGATGGTGAGTCCACTAGGATGAAATTTATTATTGAATGAAAAGTTCTTATCACATTACCCCAAGTGATTGATAGGGTGAGAGTTCCAAGCACTTCCTTCTTTTCACCCTGAAAATCATAAGAGCAGCCCAACAGTGGGCGAAGGCAAGTGGTGCCCAAACCCATCTTATCAAAGAACTACATTAAGATGATGTTTATAGTGATTCTGTTGTTGATTTGGAATTTAGAAGTTAGTGAGATAACAATTATGGTGTTACTATAGGGATTTACTTTGGCAGAAAAGTCTTGATTATTGAAGAAAATTTGTTGGTGTTGTAAGGTGTGACATGAAGTTTAGTATCCATAAAAAAGTTTTGAGAAGAGTCTCTTTAAGTTGGCCCATTAAGCGCCTTTGACATCTCTTACATATATGGTCAGTAAGACACCCGTAATGTGAGTGGACAAAATCTGACCAAGTTTATTGAGGCTTCTTTCGACCAACGCCTTTCCCGACCACTGAGTCACTGACTCAGGTAACAAACTCTTTAAGCTTCGTAGCTTTGATTAGCTCCACAATCGAATTCAGAGTTTTCTGCATTCTTCCATATCATGTCAGTGATCTTTACTATATGCATAATATTTTGTGCGGCCTCAGAGGTATCCTCTCATCCTTATTGGTGGTGCCTTTTGAATAAGTCTTTATTCTAGATTGTTTCTACTACTTTAACCATAGAAGCTCTTTGTGTCGTGGTTAAGGAAAGTTCAGGGAATGGTGATGGTGGCCTCCTTTAATTGTGTCGATTGACTCACCATGTGCGACTTGATGGCTATTCATAATACACTTCTTTAACTGTGATTCAATCTACCAGGAAAGATCACAACTTTATGAGACAAGCTTAGTGAGCGTATGTGGATTTTGTCTTGGTCTCTAGCCCCCTTTGTCAGCACTTTTTTTTGTGGATATCGCTCGGGTGATCCCTTTTAGTGATATGGGGAGAATTGTATTCTATAGTGGATATATAGTATTTGGCAAGTTCTAACAGCTAGACTGATGTGTTAGTTCATTATATGCCTAGGGCATATAGAAATGTACATTTTGTGAGTTTTTGTGTTAGCATAGCATGCACGACCATAGATTTAAGGACTTGAGCTTTCACCATTTCTCTCTGAAGGCAGGTTATAAATGCACACAAGAATTTGAATTACACTTGGTGCAGTTTTAGGTGAGGTTGTGAATTTCTCTATGGATTTGCGTGCTGGCAAATTAGGTTATGGATATTCTCTTAATGTATGTGTAAGAAGTAATAACCCTGACGGTAGACCATTGAATCAGTGAAGAGTCAATTCTCTAACTGTCGTGAAGAGAAGAAGCCACTTGAGCATATCACTGATTCTCAATGAACTTACAGTAGACTCTAAAGAGGCTATGAGGTCGGACATATGTGACTATTCACGACAAGTGACTATGTCTCAAATCCTGAAAGGCTACAGTGGCTTGACTTCAGAGATCTGTTCGGAGAATGTGCTTTCTGACAATATGAGTCATGATGCTTCTGCACATTCATTTCTTTAATATTCAAGTAGCGCAAAACTCACGATGTTAGGGAAGTGCTTGTCTTGATTTGCTTCGAGTCTTGATTTTATCATTTAGGACAGTCATCCCTTACGAGTGATAGGGCATTAATGGTCTTTGTAGTTGCACTCTCCAGATGATAAGAGTGCATTTGATTGCCTCAATCATCTGGTCCTTGGGTTTGTTAATTTTTTGAGGCATAAACTAACGGGTATAAGTCATATTGTCAATTATTTTTTGAGATTGACATTTTTCTCCTTCGAGATACTTCTCTTCTTATTTTCAACATGATGCACGATCACCATACTTTTTTAGGAAATTTAACCCAGATCTATATGTGAATCACACCTAGGGCTTAGGTAAGAAGGGAAATAAAGAGATAACGAGAGAGAGATTTGGAAAAGACAGAAATCTTAGGAGAGCAAAACTACTACTTCTCTCATGCCTTTCTAATTTCCAAAAGTCCTTTTTATACAAATTTTTGTTCTCATATTTATAATACACAGAAGTTATCGACAATTCCCTTAAATTTCTCTATTGTCGGTTGGTCGCAGTAACTATTAAGATTGTTTTTTCTTTCTCTGAATCTTTGGTTATCTTAGTGTTATTTTGCTCGCTCTAATATTGATGAGTCTTTCATTTGCTTATTTGATTGCTCATCAGTATAAGAGTGAGCAACCGAAAGACTGAGAGTCAACCAAACACACACACATTTATTCAGTCGACTGAGAGCTCTTTGCGTTTACTGAGGCTGATTCTTCGACATGTGTTCCATTTAGGACCGTCTGATCTGGTTAAATGTATTTTGATGACAAAAACACGCGCGCGCGCGCACACACACAGATATATATATATATATATATATATATATNAACTTTGATAGGGTCGTCATACCGGCCCCATCCAAAAGATCCGAAGGATCTAAAGGGTGTCACAAAGAGTTGTGACACAAGTTAGATCTATTAGATCTTTAACACAGTCATACTCGTGTCAATCCCGATGACTTAACTCGCATTGCTCACCGGGATCAACCCAGACATCGCGACCAACACAGGGTCACTCTCCTAACGAGTCTGGCTCATTATCCACGCAAACAAGCAAATGCAAATGCAATCAGTCATGTGACAAAAAGTGATGAGTGTACCGTGAGGCAGTGACTCGGGAAAAGGTGGACATGCCATGGAGGCAGCAGCCCGAACAAATGGGTGTGTCGTGGCGACATTGACAAAAAGGGATGGGCATGTCATGGAGGCAGTGGCCTGGAGAAAGGTGTACCGTAGCAGCAGTGGCCAAAAGTGATGGCCGTGTCGTGGCGATAGGGGCCCAAAAGATGGGTGTGCCGTGGAGGCAGTGACCCGAAGAAAGGTGGACCGTAGCAGCAGTGACCAAAAGTGACGGGCGTGTCGTGGCGACAGGGGCCCAAAATATGGGTGTGCGGTGGAGGCAGTGACCCGAAGAAAGGTGTACCGAGGCCGCAGTGACCCAGAGAAAATGGTGATTCTAGCTAGAGAGAATCACCCAAGTGCAAATGCAAACACATATGGTGCGACATGCAAGCAGGCAAGCATGTGATATAATGCAAAAGCAGACAAAAATGAAGGTGATCGGTCGATCGGGCCGTGGTGGTCGGTCAAACCAAAGTGATACGCTCACCGGGCCGGAGCGGCCTATCGGAGCAAAGTGAAATGCTCACTGGACCGAGGCGGCTGGTTGGAGCTAAGTGAAATGCTCGCCGGGCCGGGGTAGCCGATCGAAGCTAAGTAAGATGCTCGCTGGCCCGGGGTGGCCATTCAGAGCAAAGTGAAATGCAACATGCATCAAGCAAAAAATGCAATATATAGCAAACCAACATGCAGATAGCAAACTGGACTTGTGCTAAGGACCTCACCTGGGAGACTTAAGGTTTAGACCCTTGGATGTGCGGCACCGCCGCATCTTGCTTTGGTGAGGAAATATGGGGAATTTCTCTCCGGATCTCCGAGGGAAAAACTCTCCACGACGTCGCGAAATAGGATAGCTACAAAGCTTTTCCTATTTTTGTGAACTCCTCTAAACTTTGCAAAGCAAGCCAGCTACAAAGCTTCTCTCGCTTTGCCAAGTTCGACCTCCAAACTTCTCCAAGTAAAGCTGGGGAATCCAAAGCAAAGGGAGTGAGGGACTCCGACCCATCGGTGCTAAGGTTCACAACAAGAGGGGAGACACTCGACTCTACGGGGGGTATTTGGTCATGCACAGGAAGTCCTAACCTAAAGGCTGGCTCCAGGAAATCCAATGATCCATCACGCAAGCACGTCGTTACGCCGACTCATGCCGGCGCACGCACCCCGTATGGGCGATTGAACCCACACGCCTAGACTCCACTATTCCTAATGCTGGCTAGGAGGTAGAAAGTCTCACCACCGTGACGGTTGCAGACGCGTTTCTTTGCTTGCTTCAAGCACGCCGACGTCCAATCCATGCTCCAGTGTGTCTCGTAGGGCGCGCATGAGACAACAAAAAGATGGGGGAGGTAGTGAGGGCAAGAGGTATGCAAAATATCCAAATAAATAATTTGACCATAAAAAAATGCAAACAAAAATGTATACCTTAGCGAGGCTCAACACCGATGAACTGGGAGGAGGCTTTTCTTGCAAAATAGAAGACGTCCACGCCTCTTCAAACAGTGGTGTCATTGCTGCCCCTCAGAAGCAAACCACTCCGGTGAAACATTTCGACCACCGGGGAGTGAGGGACGACGAGGTGGAGAAGCTAACTCGACGGCGACACGCAAAAAAAAAAATGCGAGGGAGAGGGGAGGTGCTCAGCCCTCGGTCCTGCGCACAAAGGAGGCAACGGCAGAAATTTTGCCGTCGTAGATCTCACCGGTGGAGGAAGGGCCAAGGTAGAGGAAGATCCGACAGCCTCTTCACGAAATCCGACGAGAGGAAGCTCGGAACGAGAGAGGAGGCCGACGAGGGAGAGCTCAAATCGGTGGGATCTCGACGCCGGTGTTGGAGGTCGGCGGGACGTCGCTGGTGAGATAGTGAGGTCGTAAGTGCGGCTAGCCGAGAGGAGGAGGACGACCGAGGCTCGCTACCGGCGGCTGGAGGGAGCTCCGACGAGTGAGGAAGATCTGACGTCGTGCTTTGTCGGCGATGAGGGAGATCCGGCGAGGCGAGAGGGAGCTCGGGCTAGGGTTTTTCACGAAAGGAGGGTGGCGGCTGAGCTTTTCGCGAATTATAGGGGGAGAGAGGGTGTGCGTTAGTTTTTATAGGATAAAAATATAAATATTATATAATAATAATAGTATAAATATTATTATTATTATCCTTAGCACATTTCTAGCTTGTACACGTCCTCGCAGCAAATTGAATGTCCTTCCTGGCTAAAATCGACGTTTCGGACACGTTGGCGCAGTCTGTTTCGTCGTTCGGTGTCGTTTGGACCACTTTTTCGGCTATCATACATAAAACGATAATTTGCAAATTTTTAGCAAAGTGGACATCCCTCGTAAGTGAAATCAATGTTCCGGACATAGTGGCGGGGTCTATTTCATCATCTGGGGTCGTCTAGACAACTTTGCCGAGGATCGGGTCAATTTGAGTCAAAATCGTGCGCGACGCGCCACATAATATTTTTTGCCCCGATCGGAATCGTTTGACGTGCCAAATGTCGATCGGCCTTCACCTAAGCAAAAGTCATAGCCTAGAGAATGAATTTGGCTACGTGCCCCCCTCAACACAAGCCAAAAGGTCCCAGGTGAGTGCCTCGAGCCATCGGATGCTGCGGGCGAACCGTAGATCATCTTAAGCCGTGCAAGTGGACACTCTACACTCGTGACATCAAAAATTGATGCCAACAAAGGACCCCCAACAAGTGCGCTGCGTAGTCAAGGCACAGTGCACTTGTTGGAAGATGCTCTAATTTTTATCAAGCCCAGGTTAGCAATGGAGCTACGCAGCCTAAGCGATCAAAAAGAGCCAAGTACCCTAGGAAGGAAAGCCACGAGAGCCAAATCAACTTGTAGTGGGATGGTGAGGAATGTACGTGGGACTTATATCCACCCCGACAATGGGTTCAGAGGCCGTAGAGTCATGACCCAGAAAAGTGGTTCAGAGGCCGTAGAGGCATGACCACGCCCGGTAGGTTCAGGGGCCGTAGAGACATGACCTTCGAATGAGTTCAGGGGTCGTAAAGGCATAACCCAACATTGTGGTTCAGGGGCCGCAGGGGCGTAACCACAATGAAAAACAGGTTCAGAGGCTTTAGAGGCATGAACTAGGGTTGAGTTCAGAGGTTATAGGGACGTGACTCAACTCGGTGGTTCAGGGGTCGCAGGGGCATGACCTAGGGGTGAGTTCAGAGGTCATAGAGACGTGACTCAACTCGGTGGTTCAGGGGCCGCAGGGGCATGACCACACAACACTGAGGGGTTACACCCTTGAATGTCTGCGCTTCATCAATGAGGACTGTCAGGCTACACGTCACTCATGTATATAAGGTAGGTTGGCTATGAAGCCGCCCGTTACTTTAATGAGGAATGTCATGGGGACTTATATCGCTCACTAAGCGGTAACAGGTTGACTAGATCGAGAAGGAATACCGTAAAATTCACATCTGAGGACTAGTCCGCGTTAATCAGTTAGGAAGAAGAGCGAAGGGACTCCGATCCCTCCTGCGAACTGATCGAGGTGCGTCCCTCAACACCCGCGCTCCATCAATGAGGACTGCCTTGTGGACTTTATGTCGCTCATGAGAGGAAGGAAGGTTGGCTAGGAAGCCTCCTATCACTTTAATGAGGAATGTCATGGGGCCTCACATCGCTCACTAAGCGGTAACAGGTTGACTAGATCGAAAGGAGAATGCCACGGACTTCGGCTCTCCTCTGTGTACTAGTCTGCATTGATCAGTTAGAAAAGAGAGTCATGAGACTCTGATCCCTCCTACGAAATGATCGAGGCGCGTGCCTCAACACCCGCACTACATCTCTGATGAATACTAAGAGTTTTACATCATCACCTGAGAGGGAGCAAAGGTTGGCTAAGAAGCCGAGCAACAAAGCTAAATCGTCGAATGACGAGATGTTCTCATAAAAGGACCNGTATGCTTGCATGTCACACCATATGTGTTTGCATTTGCGTTTGCATTTGCATTTGGGTGATTCTCTCTAGCTAGAATCACCATTTTCTTCGGGTCACTGCCTCCATGGCACACCGATCTTTCGGGCCCCTGTCGCCACGACATGCCCGTCACTTTTGGTCACTGCTGCTACGGTACACCTTTCTTCGGGCCACTGCCTCCACGACACGCCCATCACTTTTGGTCACTGTCGCTACAGTACACCTTTTTTCGGGCCACTACCTCCACGACACGCCCATCCCTTTTGATCACTGTCCCCACGGCACACCCATTTATTTGGGCCGCTGCCTCCACGGTATGCCCACCTTTTCTTGAGTCACTGCCTCACGGTACACTCATCACTTTTGGTCACTGCTGCTACGGTACACCTTTCTTTGGGCCACTGCCTCCACGGCACGCCCATCACTTTTGGGTCACTGTCGCTACGGTACACCTTTCTTCGGGCCACTGCCTCCATGGCACGCCCATCCCATTTGATCACTGTCGCCACGACACACCCATTTGTTCGGGCCGCTGCCTCCACGGCATGCCAACCTTTTCCTGAGTCACTGCCTCACGGTACACTCTTCACTTTGTCACATGACTGATTGCATTCGTATTTGCATGTTTGCATGGATAGCGAGCCAGACTCGTTAGGAGAGTGACCCCGTGTTGGTCGCGATGCCTTAACAAGCATTGCTTGCTGGGTTGATCCCGGTGAGCAATGCGAGTTAAGTCATCGGAATTGACACAAGTATGATTGTGCTAAAGATCTAATAGATCTAACTCGTGTCACAACTCTTCGTGACACCCTTTAGATCCTTCNGCTCTCTGTCAAACGACACCGTCAGCGTTGCTTCTGGCGCTGTCGGCATTGAACAAATTTTCAACTTCTTTATTTTTGCTCCAAATTTCATCATTTTTGTTTCAAGTCCTAAACTTCAACAAATTGCAAGAAAACATAAAAATACATTCCATTAAAGTGCAATATCACCAAAATGAGTATAAAATATGAGACTAATAATGCATATATTTTTGGAGTATCAGAAGACATTGAGTAAAGACATACAAGTAGGTTGATGGTGAGTCCACTAGGATGAAATTTATTATTGTATGAAAAGTTCTTATCACATTACCCCAAGTGATTGATAGGGTGAGAGTTCCAAGCACTTCCTTCTTTTCACCCTGAAAATCATAAGAGCAGCCCAACAGTGGGCGAAGGCAAGTGGTGCCCAAACCCATCTTATCAAAGAACTACATTAAGATGATGTTTATAATGATTCTGTTGTCTATTTGGAATTTAGCAGTTAGTGAGATAACAATTATGGTGTTACTATAGGGATTTACTTTGGCAAAAAAGTCTTAATTATTGAAGAAAATTTGTTGTTGTTGTTGTGAGGTGTGACATGAAGTTTAGTATCCAGAAAAAAGTTCTGAGAAGAGTCTCTTTAAGTTGGCCCATTAGGCGCCTTTGACATCTCTTACATATATGGTCAGTACGACACCTGTAATGTGAGTGGACAAAATCTGAGCAAATTTATTGAGGCTTCTTTCGACCAACGCCTTTCCCGACCACTGAGTCACTGGCTCAGGTAACAAACTCTTTAAGCTTCGTAGCTTTTATTAGCTCCACAATCGAATTCAAAGTTTTCTGCATTCTTCCATATCATGTCAGTGATCTTTACTATATGCATAATATTTTGTGCGGCCTCAGAGGTATCCTCTCATCATTATTGGTGGTGCCTTTTGAATAAGTCTTTATTCTAGATTGTTTCTACTACTTTAACCATTGAAGCTCTTTGTGTTGTGGTTAAGGAAAGTTCAGGGGTTGGTGATGGTGGCCTCCTTTAATTGTGTCGATTGACTCACCATGTGCGACACGATGTCTATTCATAATACAATTCTTTAATTGTGATTCAATCTACCAGGAAAGATCACAACTTTATGAGACAAGCTTAGTGAGCGGATGTGGATTTTGTCTTGGTCTCTAGCCCCCTTTGTGAGCACTTTTTTTTGTGGATATCGCTCGGGTGATCCCTTTTTAGTGATATGGGGAGAATTGTATTCTATAGTGGATATATAGTATTTGGCAAGTTCTAACAGCTAGACTGATGTGTTAGTTCATTATATGCCTAGGGCATATAGAAATGTACATTTTGTGAGTTTTTGTGTTAGCATAGCATGCACGACCATAGATTTAAGGACTTGAGCTTTCACCATTTCTCTCTGAAGGCAGGTTATAAATGCACACAAGAATTTGAATTACATTTGGTGCAGTTTTAGGTGAGGTTGTGAATTTCTCTATGGATTTTGCGTGCTGGCAAATTAGGTTATGGATATTCTCTTAATGTATGTGTAAGAAGTAATAACCCTGACGGTAGACCATTGAATCAGTGAAGAGTCAAGTCTTTAACTGTCGTGAAGAGCAGAAGGCACTTGAGCATATCACTAATTCTCAATAAACTTACGGTCGACTCAAAAGAGGCTATGAGGTCGGACATATGTGACTATTCACGACAAGTGACTATGTCTCAAATCCTGAAAGGCTAGGGTGGCTTGACTTCAGAGATCTATTCGGAGAATGTGCTTTCTGACAATATGAGTCATGATGCTTCTGCAAATTCATTTCTTTAATATTCAAGTAGCGCAGAACTCACGATGTTAGGGAAGTGCTTGTCTTGATCTGCTTCGAGTGTTGATTTTATCATTTAGGACAGTCATCCCTTACCAGTGATAGGGCATTAATGGTCTTTGTAGTTGCACTCTCCTGATGATAAGAGTACATTCAATTGCCTCAATCATCTGGTCCTTGGGTTTGTTAATTTTTTGAGGCATAAACTAACGGGTATAAGTCATATTGTCAATTATTTTCTTAGATCGACATTTTTCTCCTTCCAGATACTTCCCTTCTTATTTTCAACATGATGCACGCTCACCATACTTTTTTAGGAAATTTAACCCAGATCTATATGTGAATCACACCTAAGGCTTAGGTAAGAAGGGAAATAAAGAGATAGCGAGAGAGCAATTTGGAAAAGACAGAAATCTTAGGAGAGCAAAACTACTACTTTTCTCATGCCTTACTAATTTCCAAAAGTCCTTTTTATACAAATTTTTGTTCTCATATTTATAATACACAGAAGTTATCGACAATTCCCTTAAATTTCTCTATTGTCGGTTGGTCGCAGTAACTATTAAGATTGTTTTTTCTTTCTCTGAATCTTTGGTTATCTTAGTGTTATTTTGCTCGCTCTTATATTGATGAGTCTTTCGTTTGCTTATTTGATTTCTCATCAGTATAAGAGTGAGCAACCGAAAGACTGAGAGTCAACCAAACACACGCACATTTATTCAGTCGACTGAGAGCTCTTTGCGTTTACTAAGGCTGATTCTTCAACATGTGTTCCATTTAGGACCGTCTGATGTGGTTAAATGTATTTTGATGACAAAAACACACGCTCGCACGCGCGCGCGCGCACACACACACACACACACACACACACACACACACACACACACACACATATATATATATATATATATATATATATA
>JXCR01148096.1:43731-66818 GCA_002079205.1 Phalaenopsis hybrid cultivar
GTCGGCACCCTAGTTCAAATCTTCACATTTTGGTCCTTTTCGCTCCAAATTCGCTCCTTTTTGCATCTTTTTGCTCCAATGACCCTAATTCATCATTCCTGCAACAAAACATCAAAAATAACTTTCTTTAAAGTACAATATCATAAAAAATAGTATAAAATAGGTATGAAAATTTCAACATATTTTCCTTTGGTCAATGTTTTCTTAAATTTGAACTCTTCATTACAAAACTTTGTTTAGTTTTATCAAATTTACTTTTGAAATTTAGCAAATAGCTTAGTTAACCTAGTTCTTTTAACTTCATTTAATTAAGCATACAGTAAATTTACTTTAGATTTGTTTTGCGTTCTTAAGTTTTGTAGTTTAAATATTGTGTTTGATGTTATAACCATAAGAATTTTCAACTCCTTGGGATTCTATTAGAGCCCTTTATTACTTGAGCGATTTGTATACTTGTGTTATTATTACGGTTTGACAGCTTAAAGATTTTAAAAGATAAAACTATTATATCGAATTTATTTTTATTAGGATTGAAATGCATATTTACGATTCGTGATGCCATGTGTTTATTGTAGTATTTAAAGATATTTACAACGCACCATAAAAACCACGCATCATGTAGTAAACATAGCTTCTTAACTGTTTAATACAAACCTTAACCTGCTTTCTTGCTTAAGGTTTTTTTATATTTTTGATATTGTGTCTTTGTGTTAGTATTATAAAAACTTCCACCTCTATGTAGGATTGATGCTTATGACTCCATTAGAACCCTTTATTACTTGTGTGATAAGTATAGTTACATTTGCAACCTAGTGACTATTTAAAATTAAAAAATATATATATTAATTCACTAGGAGTGGCATCTTTCCTAGTCTCATTGTCACATGAGTGTTGAAAAATAATACTGGCATAAATAAAATATGCACCAATAATCTAAATTTTCCAAAACATCTTTAAATAAAATCAAAACATGTTTTTCTCAAAAGATCATTACTTTTTGAATGCTAAACCAAACTTTGTATGCATGAAAAAGTAAAATAATTTTGAATACAAAATCATGAAAATCCACTGGTTAATCATCTTAATTAGGCCAGTTAATGCCCTCTTGAGATTGTTTGTCTTGTAGGTTCTGTCCAAGGTTGGAAGCACACAACCTAGCTCTGAGTCCCCACCTTCACCAATGTCTTACATTTATTCCTGACCTTCTATACATGGCATTGGGTTTTGTTTTACACGCTCGAGTTTTCCTGAGGACTTCTTTTGTTTTTTGTTTGCACCACCAGACTTTCTTGGTAATTTATTTTAAATTCATGCGCTTTATTACATTAAGATTATGAAACTAAGCATCCTACAGTAGCAGAGGCCCAGGTACGCATGTAAAGTTCATATACTACACATTTCATTACTTTACTTTGTAGTGTATTCCTTGCATATGCATGTCTTACTGTATCTGCAAAACAAAAATAATAAAAATGCAGTTTTCAAAAATAATAATACACTTTCAAAACAATGAACAAACATAATTTACTCCTTTTAGGTTTGCGAGGATCTATTGGATGAGGTAATTTACGATTGCTAACAATAATTCTCCAGTTTAAATGAGCTTAACAACTTGTTTATACTAATTAAACTTAAAATAAAATAGTGGTACCAGAATGATGGAACCGTGGAATCTTAACTGGTGTCGCTCAACTTAAAATTTCCCCCAAACATTCAAACAACAACTATGATAGATAAAACTAAAACCATAACACATGAACAATTGTAAACCTTGAAGGTGCACTTCAATGAGAAATATTGGAGCAAATCATGGCAAATGGAGGGTGATAATCCACAATAGCAAAATAAGTCTACATTAACTAACCCATTTCTTAGAATTAAATAGCAAGTCATGGGACTTCGAGCTAGTCTGCCTAGTGCGACATAAATCCCAACTCATCTTTAGCCCTTTGCACAATCATGTTGTGCAATATAAGCCTAACTCGCTTTAGGCTCCGAGGTTGTCATTCATTACGACATAAACCCTTCTATCTTTTCAGGCTATTTCAATGATCAGTAGCATGTAAATGTAAGCCCTAAATAATAAAATAGACATGATTGAACGATAAATAACTTTGCTTCGAAAACGTAAAGCCCAATAATAGGATAACTTAGGAAGTCACTGAGGTTCGTCTCTGTCGCGTGACATCCTCTAGCCTTCACTTTTTTTATTAAAAAAATATTTCTTCTCACTTCATCCTTTCTCACTTGCTATTTGCTTACAAATTTTCTTGACAACCTAAACTTTGAACATCTTGAAGATAAAACCTCTGATCTTTATCGAGCGTTTTCTTAGGTAATTTCGATCATTTAAGATGTAATTAATTATAATGGCTTGCCCTTTTAAGAAACTTTAGAACCTAGATATTATAAACTATATTTAATCTTTATATTAGACAGGGGAATCTGTCGGTCAACATAAATGTTTTGCAGACCAAATGAATGTCAGAAATTCACTAATTTGTCTAATAGAGCCTTACTATCCAGTAATATGTCTATTCCTTGAAATAAGATAATCGCTTGGGGTCTCGTGTTCAACTATTTAAACTATTAAAGATATGTGATCAGTTTGGTCTCGTATTTGTATATATATACATATATATATATATATATACATACATACATACATACATACATGTATACATGTAAATGTACATATACATACATACATACATGTATATGTACATATACATACATACATACATACATACATACATGTATGTGTACATATACATACATACACACATACATACATACATGTATGTATATATATACACATACATACATACATGTATGTATCTATATATATACATACATATATACATGTATATATATATATATATATATATATATATATATANTGTAGGTCGCTAGATTCGACTCTTCAACACGGCAAAGTGTTATGCCTGTCAGTCAACCGAATAAACAGACGGCCCATGTGTTCGGATGTAATACTTTTTCTTCTTCATCAAACCGCAAGAATGCTAGATTCGATATCGCTTATCATATACATACTTAATAAAAAACTCCATTCTTGAGCGCTTCTCATTGAGTTAAAAAAAAAGAACAAAAATAAAAAACGTGTGTAGTTATTATAAAAAGACAATGAGTTGTAATTAATCAAGGAAAAATTATCATCATGAAGAAAAAAGCACTTAAAACAAAACAAGAGCAGTTAGCATCTAAAATTTGAAGGAGATTAGATCCTTCTCATATGAACTGCCGAAGTACTGTCAAGTTGGGTTGTAAGAATAATATTTTGTCCCTTCAAATTAAATTCTAGGTGCTAAGCCTATGTAATATGTTCTTTTTATATACTATGTGTTGATTTGACGTTAAAACATTCTTTTACCGAAGATGTATTGCTTTCACCTGGTGCTAAGCCTACTTAAACTAAAATTAACGTTGGGTTGTACGAAAACATCACCTAGAAAGTCCGTTTAGTTATTTTTTGTCCAAAGATTAAATTTTTATGTACGCTTTAACCCTTTATAATTATTTCAGATGTTGGCCAAAGTTGTTGGGATTGTTATTTACCTTTCATTTGATCATTCAGTTGTTTTTATATGTTTTATTTGAACCTGCCGGCCGCATAAAGTTTGAAGTACAGGCAAGGGAATTGCTCGTTTGACCAAAACTTAGATGCGGCCGGCATCCATGGAAATTTGTCATTGAACTTATATTTTCTGACCCAAAGAAGAACATTGTTATTCTGATAATATTTTATATAATTTATTTTTTTAAGGAATAATTATATAAGTTTAATAAACGCTGAAAACGACAACTCCATTCAACAAGTAGGCAACCTCTCCAGCTTTGTTAGAAATGGCATCTACTCAGCCGCAAAAGCCTTCAGAGCCCACCAAGACACGGAGCGCTATTACGGAGAACGCACACAGCTTTTCGTGTGTACTCTGCTCCTAATAATTACTTAATAATATATTTGAAAATTATTGGGGGGTTATTGAGGAGTTAATTCGGCATTATTTCTGTGGTTACACTTTCACTTTTTTTTTACTGTTAGGGTATTGACTCCAAATAATGCGAAAATAACTCCGCAACAACCCCCAATAACCTTCGCAGAGGTTATTGGGAGAGGATTATGCGCGGAGAGCTTCGTGTGTTGTCCGTACGTAAATATTTACCGAAGACATGACCCATCTATGTGGGCACTTCAGGAGCTTGGTTATGGCGTGTCCAGTTGTCTAAATTGATTGAATCATAAATTTATTGCATTTTATGGACACTGGTTTAGATTTTTTTCCTTTAGGGCACAAAATCTTATAAATAAAAACTCATGGGAGATGTTGGAATGAGACAACTTTAGTATTCAAAGCTTTTAGACCATTATGAATAAATATCGTTTAAGCTTCCCTTCTTAACTTAGGGTCCATTTGAGGCAGCTTATTTGGTGCGGTGGCGTTTTGAAAACGCACCTGGCCTGTTTGGGTAAACTGCATTTTGGTAGCTTATGCGTTTTCAAAATGCTGAAAACAGTGTTTTCACACCACACCCGTCTAGGTGTGAGGGCAACTTTATGGCTACGGCCTAGCTTTTCCAAAAAAAAAAAATTGTAGTAACTACTTATCAGCAGATTATTTTTAATCAGCTTATCAGTAGAATATTCAATAAGCTGCAGCTGCCCCAGATAGACCCTTAATTTTCTTATTTATTTTCTCACTACATTCTCTCGCGATCCCTTCAAGATTTTGTGGATTCTACAAGAAGCGATAAAGCATTGCCCCAAATAGATTAAGATCCAACATCTTTTAAAGTATAATAAAAATAGATTGATGCCAAAAATTTGAAATCAAAAACTTAAATAGTTGGACAATTAGAGAATGAACCGTTCACGAACATAGGCAATAAAAAATATACAACTAGTAAACAAACAATATAAAGGAGAGAATCACATGGATGAGCATGGTAGCTTAGGAGCATGCTACTTCTGCAACCCCATAATGGAGACAGTACAAGACTTTATTGATTCAATTATATAAAGATATTTTTTTATGCTAATCACGTGGCATACTTCGAGTAGGCTAGCTCATTGCTTGCTATGTGCTCTAAAATGCCTAATATTTTTACTACTTTCAAAGAATCGTTACTTTAGTAGCTCTCTCTACCCCTTCTAATCATATTGTACTTTAGTTGCAAAGAATTTTGCTAAAGTCTGTCAAAAATCGCAAGAACCGTCCAACTGCTCTCGGCGCCACCGACGCTCCCGATGGGCGCTGCCGGCACTGAGTCCGTTTTCTTGGGCAACGTCGGCGCCAGTGGCCAAATTTTTGCAATTTTCATTTTTTTTTCGTTCAATTAGATTCCAACATTTCTTCCAATACCAATATTGGACTTAATTTATAATAAATGCAATTGTGTAGGATTATTATCTACTAATACATAAGATACTTAACAAAATAAATAGTAATACATAGACATATAAGTATGGGATGCCTCCCACAAAGCGCTTGGTTTGACGGCGTCAGCCCGACATACCATTGTTTAGTTGGGTTGACTTAACATTAAAACTTCTTTAAATTGAGGTATGTTTCCTTCATAATAATGTTTCAAATGATGCTCATTAACTTTAAATATCTTTCTAGTGTTAGGATCTTTAATCATAATTGTTCCATAATGATAAACTTTAATCACTTTAAATGGTCCTAACCATCTCGATTTCAGTTTTCCTTGAAACAATCTCAATCTTGTATTATATAATAGAACTTCTTGTCCAAGTTCAAATTTCTTCTGAGTAATCTTCCGATCATGCTATATTTTGATTTTCTCTTTATAAATTATTGCATTATCATATGCTTCTTTTCTAATCTTCTCAAGTTCATTGAGTTGCAATAATCTTTTCTCACCGGCATCTTTTAGATTAAAATTAAATTCTATAATAGCCCAAAATGATTTTTGCTCTAATTCTACAAGTAAATGACATGTTTTTCCAAATATTAGGCTGTATGGGGACATTCCTATAGAAGTCTTATAAGCAGTTCTGTATGCCCATAATGCAGTATCAAGTTTAACAAACCAATCCAATTTATAAGGATTTACGGCTTTTTCTAAACCGCGTTTAATTTTATGATTTGATATTTCTGCTAGACCACTATTCTGAGGATGATAAGTAGTAGAGAATCTATGCATAATATCATACTTCTTAATTAATTTTTCGATTCTCTTATTTCTGAAATAAGATCCTCCATCAGTAATAATTACTCTCAACATTCCATATCTTGTAAAAATATTTTTAATTAAAAATTTAAAACACTCCGAGCATCACAATCTAGGTACAACAACAACTTCAATCCAACAACAAGTAATATATATAAGTTTCCAAATGAAAGCATAAATGGTCCAATAAAATCTAATCCCCACACATCAAAAATTTCAACTTCCAAAGTGTAATTTAGAGGCATTTCATTTCTTCTAGATATATTTCCTACACGTTGACATCTATTGCATGTTCTAATATATTCATTAACAAATTTAAAATTAGTAGGCCAATAAAATCCTGCTTGTAAAATTTTATATGCAATTCTATTTGTTCTGAAATGTCCTCCAAATTCTGAATCATGACATCTTTCAATTATCTGTTGAGTTTCTTCATAAGGCATACATCTTCTAATAATTAGATCTTTACATTGTTTATATAAATATAGGTCATCCCAAAAACAGTCTTTTGAATCATATAAAACTTCTTTAATTGTGGATTTTTTATATCAGGTGGTAGAATATCACTTACAATGTAATTTACTATGTCAGCATACCAAGGTACATCCATTTCATCAATACTATATAATTGTTCATCACAGAAATTATCTAAAATTTCATTTGCAAAATTAGTTAATATTTCTATTTCTATTCTGGACAAATGATCAGCTATTTGATTATCATTTCCCTTTCTATCAATCACGGTAAAATTAAATTCTTGCAATAGAAGTATCCATCTAATTAATCTTGATTTAGCATCCTTCTTTTGCATTAAATACTTAATATCAGATAGATATGTATGCACTATACATTTCGTTCCAATTAAATAAGGTCTAAATTTATCAAAGGCACAAACAATAGCTAGTAACTCTCTTTCAGTAGTTGTATAATTAATTTAAGCTTCATTTAGAGTTTTACTAGCATAATATATAACTTTAAAAACTTTGTCGTGCCTTTGTCCTAATATAACCCCAATAGCATAATCACTAGCATCGCACATTATTTCAAATGGTTTCTTACAGTCAGGTGGTACTATTATGGGTTTAGTGACTAATTTTTTCTTTAATAATTCAAATGTTTTGGTGCATTCTTCATTAAAATCAAATTTTGTATCTTTTCTAAAAGTTGGCATAGAGACTTAGTTATTTTTAAAAAATAATTTATGTAGCGCCTATAAAAACTAGCATGTCCTAGAAAACTTCTCACCCATTTAACACTAGTAGGCGGTGGCAATTTTCCTATAACTTGGATTTTTGCAGGATCTACCTCCATGCCTTTTTCAAAAATTTCATGCCGGAGTACAATACCTCCTGCAACCATAAATTGACATTTTTCCCAATTTAATACTAATTTGACTTTTTCACATACTTCTAGAACTTTTTTTTAAATTATTAAGGCTAAATTCAAACGAAGTCCCAAATATAGAAAAACCGTCCATCAACACTTCCATTCCATGTTCTATAAAATTACTAAAAATTGGTATCATACATCTTTGAAATGCTGCAGGTGCGTTGCATAATCCAAAAGGCATTCTATGAAAATCAAATGTTCCATATGGGCTTGTAAATGTTGTTTTCTTTTGATCCTCTGGAGCAATTGGAATTTGGTGATAGCCAATATATCCATATAAAAAGCAATAATACTTATTCCCTGCCAATCTATCCAACATTTGGTCTAGAAAGGGTAAAGGAAAGTGACCTTTTCTGGTGGTCATATTTAGTTTTCTAAGTCAATGCAAATTCACCAACCAGTTACTTGTCTTATTGTTATTAATTCATTTTTCTCATTTTCTTCAACAGCCACTCCTCCTTTCTTCGGGACACAATGAATTGGGTTTACCCAAGCACTTTCTGAAATATGATATATAATTCTAACATCTAACTATTTTAAAATATCTTTTTTAACAACTTTCATTATTGGGTTTGATCTCCTCTGAGGATCAGCTTTATGTTCATATTGTTCATCTAATAAAATTTTGTGCATACAAATTGAAGGACTAATTCCTTTAATATCTGTAATTTTGTGCATACAAATTGAAGGACTAATTCCTTTAATATTTGCTAAAGTCCATCCAAAAGCCTTTTTATATCTTTTCCAACATCTTCTATTAACTTTTGTTCTTGAATTTCAGTTAACTCAGAAGATATAATAACCGACAATGTAGATGACTCTCCTAAAAATACATATTTTAAATGGACAGGTAATATCTTTAATTCAAGTTCAAGTGGTTTAGTACTTGAAGGAATAAGATTTTTACTATAGTTTTCCAACAAGTATAACATTTCAAATTTGCTCTGAATATAATCCAAATCTTCTTCTTTAATTTTATCTTCTTTCTCAAAAATTTCTCCTTGCTTAAATATGCCTTTGAATTCTTTCTTAAATTGTTCATTACTTAGATAATCAGCTACTTCCATCCTTAAACATTCACTATCTTTTTCTATTGCAGGATATTTCATAGCTTTTACTATATTAAATTTAACTTCTTGATCATTAACTCTCATTATTAATTCTCCTTTTTGTACATCTATTACAGTTCTTCCTATTGCAAGAAATGGTCTCCCTAAAATAATATGAATCTCTTTATCTTCCTCCATATCCGATATTATGAAGTCTACAGGAAAAATAAATTTATCCACTTTTACTAGTATATCCTCTATAACTCCTTTTGGATAAGTTATTGATCAGTCAGCTAACTGAAGAGTTATAGTAGTAGGGGAAATTTCTCCCATATCTAAACGTTTAAAAATTGATAAGGGCATAAGATTGATACTCGCTCCTAAATCACATAAAGCCTTTCTATAAAACTTTTCACCAATTGCACTAGGTATAGTAAAACTACCAGGATCTTTTAATTTTTCAGGAAGCTTTTTCTGAATAATAGCACTACACTCTTCACTGAGTGCAACGGTCTCATGATCTGTAAACTTTGTTTTTGTATTTCGTACATCCTTAATAAATTTCACATAACTTGGCATTCGTTCCAAAGCTTCAATTAAAGGAATATTTATTGTTAACTTTTTAAGGATTTCCAAAATTTTTATAAATTGTTTATCTTTATTCTTCTGCTTTAGTCTTTGAGGAAACAAAGGTAATGGTTTTTCTAAAGAAACCTGTGTTTGTTCATTTTCCTGTTGATCATTTTTCATTTCTTCCTTCTCTTCATCAACTTCAGTTTCTTTGGATTCTTGTTTCAATTACTTTTCCACTTCAAAATTGAATGGTTTTAATTTGCTCTTTATTTTGATCTTTTGGATTAACTTCCATAGCATTTGGAAGAATTCCAGAAGGTCTGTTACTAAGTGCAGTAGAAATATGTCCTAATTGATTTTCAATATTTCTAATAGCAGCCCCTTGATTTTGTATTTGATTTCCCATATTCAACATTACTTCTTCCATCACCAACTTCTTTTCCTTAACTTATGGGTTATGATTGGAGTTAAATTTTGGAGGATAATAAGGTCAAAAATTAAGATTTCCTTGATTGTTCGGATTTATAGATAGATTCACCGAGTTATTATAATTATTGTAACTAAAATTAGGGTGATTTTTCCATCCAAGGTTAAAATAGTTAGAATAGGGATTGTTATTTCTATTATCTATAGTGTTTAAGGTTTAATAAGATGGTTGAGTATCAATAATCTGTCCCAGTGAATTTTTCACTAATATTGGGGGTATTTGAGAATATTTTACTCCTATTTGATCAATCTTTTTAGAAATAGCAGAAATTTGAGATGCCAAAATAGACATTGCATCAGAATCATGAATACTGACTACTCTCTTAGGATTTACCCTTTCAGAGGGTCATTGAAAATTGTTAGTATCCATTTTTTCAATTAATGAATATACTTCACCAAATGGTTTTGACATTAATGATCCGCCCGTAGCAACATTTATAATAGATCTTAATGATCCTACTAATCCATTGTAGAAGGTTTGAATAATTAACCAATCTGACAAAGCATGGTGTGGACATTTTCTAGGAAGATCCTTAAATCTTTCTCAGGCTTCATATAATGATTCCTATTCAAACTGACAAAAAGATGTAATATCATTTCTAAGCTTAGTTGTTTTCAAGGGTGGAAAATATTTAGCCAAGATTTTTTGTGAAAGTTCTCCCCAAGTTCTAATAGATCCATGTGCTAATTAATTTATCCAAGCCTTGGCTTTATCCCTTAATGAAAAAAGAAAAAGTCTAAGCCTAATAACATCATTAGACACTCCGTCATATTTAAATGTAGCACAAATTTCAAGAAAACTAGCGTTTAAAAGTAGCACAAATTTCAAGAAAACTAGCAAGATGTAAGTTAGGATCTTCAGTAGGTGTCCTCCAAACTGATTATTTTGCACCATTTGGATAATAGCAGGTTAAGCTCAAATGAATTAGCAACAACATCAGAATTTTAAATAGTTAAATGAAGTTCATCTGCTATCAGATTCGCATAATCTTTTAAGGTCTTTGGCGATTCTTATTTATTGGATTTTCTAGATTATTTGTCATTTCTTTCAAGTTCTTAATTTCTCTTTGTTGTTTTCAAATTTTTCTAATAGTACATTCTAATTCTGAATCGTAAGGTATTAAACCTTCAGATCCAATATTTCACAAAAAAAAATAAAGTAAACAAAGTAAAATTCTTTAAAAATAAAATCTTAATTAAATTTCTTTTTTTTATTTTTGTGTTTTGTTTTTTTTATATATTTGTATATATATATATTATCTAAACTTCATAATTTATCAAAACTATTTAATTAAATTTAACCGTTACCTTTCCTGAGAACGACACTAAAAACTTGATCCCGATTTTTGTATGTAAGGATTTATGAAGTTGACACCACTACAACACAAAAAAACTTGATCCTTATATGAAAAGTAAATTGTGTAAAATATATATAGTTATAGGCTATTAATGATGAGATTCTACACAAGTATACGTAGCGTTATCAAGTAATAATGGACTTTCTATTTAGGCCCCATATATCGATCCCACGGGGAAGATGTAAGTTAGCAATGATAAATTTTAACAGAAAATCAAACAAAATCATTGTCACTAATTTCGAATGTCGGGATATTAATCAAATTAAATTACTTAGCTATTAGCAAAATAGAAATGCAAATTTTGAATAATAACTATTAATCTACTAACTATGTTTATGTAATGAAAAATTCTTATGTGAAAAAGCATCCTTCCCACTACAATGAAATTCAGGTGAAATTAGATGAGATAAATTTTTATAATATGTATTGTGACAAATAGGAGCAATTTTAATTTTCTATCCTAATAGAGTGCATAGAAAATCATTAGTTAATCTTAGGTTTAGTCCTTAAATCAGTGGCTAGGCTAGGAGGATACTGGCTTCCACTCCAGAGCTCCCACTTCCCTTCACCTGAAGGCTAAATCTCATTTAGTTTTTAAACACTAACACCAAATTGGGGATTTTAGTCTGTCACCCTAAAGATTCTCCAATTCTATACCCAACAAAGAATATTTCCTATTTATTTGCACTTAATTTCTTGAACGAATTTTTTCTTCATGAAATCAAATGTGACCCTTATTCTGTTTTAGAACTCATACTCTATTTTTTGGATCATCTGTTTCACAACATATATTAACAAATCAATTGGCCAGATCGAAAGGTAAATTAAGTTTGAAGTTGAAAAATCATCACAATTTATTTTATATTTTAATTATGGCACATTCATTTTATCTCTTCCTTCACCATATCTCAGAGTAGGGAGAAAGATAAAGTAAACTACTCAGACTTCATGAAAAAGATACATCATATCTCAGAGTAGAGGGAATGATAGAGGGAACTACTCAGACTTCATGAGAAAGACACGACAAAACACAAATTTCATATATAAACAAAAATTCATACAATATTAAATAAATAAACAAACTTATCTGGAACTTTTTCTCAAAGAAAATCCTTTGTAGCCTTTCCTTAGAAATGCAGGAAAAATAACTCTCTCACTTTTCTCCTTCTCCAACACTCTTACAGAATGTTTCACACTAAATCTCATCACAAAAACTCTAAACTATGAAAGCAAAATCACTAATTGTCTCTAATATGGTGGTGGAACGAAGATGGATTATGCAAATGTGGCGTGGTGGAACGTTGTGAAGCAAAAAATGAACGTTGAGGAGCGAATAAAGCCCAAGGTCAGTTCTCCAAGAGGTGCCTTAAAAAACTCCACAAAAATCATCAAAATACATCGAACCTTCTAGAAATGGGGTCTGAACAGCCTTTCGCGTCGTCGGCTTTGAGTAAAAATTCTCCAGCTTTCGGTGTTCTACGTCGTCGGTGCTGACCTTGGCGCTGTCGGCGCTGAGTATTTCCTCAAAAATGTCATTTTGACTTCAAATTTTATCTTTTTTGCTTCCTTTTTTCTTTAAGACATAAAAATCAACAATCTGCAAGAAAACATCAAAATACCTTCCGTTAAAGTGCAATATCACCAGAAGTAAGTATAAAATATGGGTCTAAAAATGTATATATTTTCGGTGTTTCAACGGGTCATGTACTACATATGATTTTGCAGCTCTAGTGAGCATGTTGATCAAATAGTATAGAAAATATTCTTAGTACTATACAAAAAAATAGATGTTATTTTACTTATCATTTTTTTTTGTTTTTATTTTCACATTTAAAGAACTTATTGGCAATCGCCCTAAATGGGAGAATTATCCCCTTACTAGATTATGCACAAATTGAAGTTGAATGTAGTACAAGATCAATTAATGGTGAGAAAATATTTAGCTTATAAGGATTTAACCAATAAGCTCCTTCAAAAATTACTTCATCAAATGTGAAAGAATATGTGACTAATGCTATGAATGGGAGTCTACTAGTTTAATGTATGTTGTTTATTTAAGTTCTCTCCTTAGTTGTAGTCAAATTGACAATCATTATATTTTTCTATGCAAGACTCCTTATAAGATTTTTGAAAGTGATGGGACAACAATTCTCACATTTATGCACTGTGTGTTTTTACTCTCCCCTTATTGATAAATGCCCCCAATGCTTCTGTCAATTTTGAAATATCGAAAGATTATTCCGTCAAGACAAGGTGTGGAGTGGCCAAGTTGAAGAAGCCTCCAAGAAAACTAAAGGAGCGAGTTAGTTAATTTAAGTTATTAGCATCTTGCAGTATAAGGGCATGTTGAAGCCGCTCACTTATCTTAGTTCAAGGTTGTTGGGGACATTTTAATCATGATGTTGATCTAGTCTAACCAAATTTCCATGGAGGACTATTTTCCATGCTTTGATATTTTTTTTCACCATGCATGGAAATATGTTGGGTCTGTCTATGCCTATTTTATGTTATTTATGATTTCAAATCAGTGTTTTTCATCCACCAAGTTGTAATAATGGAAAATATTACTTGCATAATAAAAATATTTAATTTGGTGCCTTGGTTTGATTAAGGACTTGATGACTTTAATCATCCTTATAATCGTGACACTATTATAAAAATTGATGCCTTTGTTTTTACTATTTATTTCTTATAATATTTACAATCCTATATGAAAAATTGATGTTGTTTAAAATATTAATTATCATTAATGAGATGGTTCATATGTCATTATTCCTATGGGATCAATATTTCAGACTCTAAAATTTGATATTATTGGTACAACATGTGTGCTTGCGTGAGCCCCCAGTCTGTGGTTGCACTTGAAAGTAGTATCATTGCATAATAATGAAGTACGTAATAATGAAGGTGACAGGTTTCCGAAGTAATAATTTTGTGAGGGGTTTAAATGCTCTTAAAATAATTTTTATTTTTTTGTACTTATTTTATGAGAAAACTAAAACTCTAAGAGGTTTTAATGGCTTCTTTTCTTATCTAAATTTCAATTATTGGCTATGTTGATGCAAGTAAACATATGATGTTCCCTATAATAGTAGAAGAGTAGGTCGCTAGATGTGCCAAGGTACATAGTGAACAAACTCACTAAGTTTGTCATTCAAGTGATATTTTTTAGATGTTTTTAATTATGTTGTTTGACTTCAATGAATGGAATAAGATAGAAAAATTGATCACTCAAGTATACCAAAATACATACATTATAAAAAGGATAATCCTTAAAAAGGAATTAATTAAAAAATTAATTAGCATACTGTTGGTCGCCAAATTGGAAATTTTTCAGTCGTCGAAATGGGTATCCCGACACCCAGTTTAATTTAATTTATATATATAGAAAAAATTAGTATTTTAAAATTTGAAAATAGAAGACTGAACAGATCACATATCCTCAACAGTTTAAATAAAAAAGCCTAATATTGCAAGCAATGCATCTATCTCGAAGGGTAGACACACTACCTACTGGTAAGACTTGATTAAATAAATTAAAGAATTTATGACATCCGTTTAAATCTGCGAAAAGCCATTTTTTATGTTGACCGACAAGTTCGTCTATTTAATACAAAGAATTAAATAGAGTTTATATTAAGTTGGGTTCTTAAAAGTTTCCTATAAGGGCAAGCCCCTATAGTTAATTACATCTTAGATAACCAAAGTCACCTAAGAAAAGTCTAGATAAAAATCAGGGGATATTTTCTTCAAGAATTTCAAGGGGTAGGACTTTCAAAAGATCATAGAGAAAGGTGTAAAGGGGGAATGCCTCTTTGGAACATTTTATTTTGGAATCCAAGGAAGAAGAACTAGGGGATGTCACAGATCCTGAGGAGAACTCGGTGACTTCCCAAGCTATTCTATGGTTTAGTTTCAGTTTCAGGGAGAATTATTTAAATGTTACATCGTGTCAATTTTATTAGTTAGGACATACATTTATGCGAGACAGATGCACAAATAGCTTAGAAGATTTGAGGATATAGTTCGTGACGAACGACAACCTCAAAATCCTAAAATAAGTTAGGGCTTATATTGTATACCAGGGCTATACAAAGGCCTAAAGGAAAAGGTTGAGGATTTTTGTCTCACTAGGCAGACAATCTCAAAATCCTATGGCTTATTTTTTAATTCTAAGGAAAGATGTGTTGTTGTAGATCCTCATGTTATTGCAGATCCTCGTGTTGTTGTAGATTGCTGCCCACAAAGTTAGCTCCAGGCTCCTCGGTGAAGTAACAATCCAAAAGTCTAAGGTTTACAAGTTTAAATGATAAGCTTAAGGTTCAATCAGAGGGGGTTAAAATTGATTAGAGGGACACCGGTTAATATCCCACGATTCCATCATTCCGGTATCACTATTTTCTTTTGAATTTACTTAGCTTAAACAAGTTGCTACACTTATTTAAATCGGGGAGATCTCATTAGCAATGTAGGTTACCTCCTCCGAGGGACTCCTGTAAATTTAAAATGATGTTTTATGTTTAGTGACATTTCAAAGGATTTATGGTTACCTTTGAAACAATTTATTTTAGGTTTTAAAAATGTTGATTAATTTTTGAAAGTTGTTTTCATTTTGCAAATAAAATAGAGTGCACACCCAAGCAGTTATAATATTTTACAATAAAAGTAAATTGTAGAAAATAAAATGACAGAAATTAAATAACACCGTAAAGCGTGCCTGTCATCTTCTCTACAATTCCACTGAAAGATTAGTTTTTGCAACATGTATATAATTTTACATAAATTTAAATAAATCGCAAGAGTAGATAAAGGTGTATCTAACAAACTCTCAATTATGACTTATTGAGTCTCGAAAGATCTTAGTGGATGATTTTAAAACAACATATAGCAAGTTTGATTTGTCCTTTGAAATGTCCATGTGATTCCAAAGTAGTCGGGGAATGACCTTGAACTAGTTTAAAGATCTCTTGAAACATTTTGATTTCATTTTGAACTTATCATATAGTTCCTTTAATCATCAAAGGTCAAATTATAAAGGTTACCCCGCTGCTCGGTGAACTTTGACATTCTGATTATCCCAAGGATTGGGTACTCAATTAAGATTTATGTAGGTGAATGCCCCTAAGGAAATTTCAAGTCATTAAAAATTTTGTACCCACCATTAAAGCTGGGCTTGCAATGTTTAGAGGAATTTAACATCAATCATGTTACCTTTTTCTAAATCTCATCAAATAAGTTTAAATATCGAGCCTAGATCACTTCCAACCCCTTAACAACTTCAATGAGAGAAAATTACAATTGTTGAAATTTTAGTTAAGATGGAGTGCGTTCTTATTGAAAGATTATATCATCATCAATTATGGGCTTAAAATAAGTGAACTATCTTTCTCCTAGCCTAAGCCCATCACTTCAAAATCATTTGATTTTGATTAACTTCCAAATCATGATAATTTAAAAAATTATAATTTTACTCTTATTATGGAAAGGTGGCAAATTGGTTTCTAGCTTTCACCCATCATATTTCAATCATCCAAGAGTATTCATTAGGATAGAAATTACACTTTTTTTTTGTTTATTAATCTTATATTTTGATTAAGGCACCAAAGTCTAAAATGATCATTTTGCCCTCGGGTCCTTACACTTCATAACTCAATAGGTATAATTCAAATGACTTTGAGAATTTTAGAGTATCTTGCCCACGGGGCAACTAAGACATTAGAGGAGAAAATGTGATTTTCAAATTTTAAATTAATTTAAATAATTATCTTAACATAAAAAATAAGATTTTTAATATTGATTTAATTAATTAATCAAAAATAAAATTTTTGCTTATGGGAAAAATATTAGAGGTTCACTTAGGTTAGAGAAATACATAGGCAAAATTCCATGATTTTTTGAATCAAATTTTAATTTAATTTTATAATTATCTATTAATTTTTTTAGTGATTTAGTTAAATGAAAAACATGTTTTAATTACCAAAATTTTTTTTTATATTTTTACTAAACCTCTCTGAGTCCAGAGAACTCAGAGAAATAAATTGTATATTTTAATGAGAGAATAAGAATCTATATATATATATGGTGAAGGAGTTGTTATTGACTCCTTACATGTTAGAATAATATGCAAATACAGAATGCAGGTAAGAAACTGGGACTCTTTTTTGGTTCAATACAAGAACCCAAGAACTCCCCCAAAAGACTAAAAAACCCCCACCGAAAGGAGGAAAAATACAATGCTCAACAAAAGGAAAGAAAAAAGGATAAAAATACAGCTACACCAAAGATACTCATGTGTGCATATATGCAACTGTGAAGTGGGGAACCTACTGGATGTCTCCTTGCAGCAGATATTGAAAGGCTGAGGGGGTTTTTACAACAACATCAGTCTCTTTAGAATGTGACCCAAGCTAGATGAATGTGAAATGGATTTGTAAATTACTACTAAGATCTTTGATTTTATTTATGCAATATAAGTAGTGCCAAGGAGATCCCTCCTCATGATTTAGAAGGTGAATAACTGCAGCAGAATCCACCACCACCCAAAGTTTATACCAATTAGCCTTATTGGCAAGGTTAATTCCCCAATACACAACAATAAGTTCATTCTCAGTGGCATCAGAGTCCATTACTAGGGTGTAGAAGTGCAAAAGACACTTACCCAAATGATTTCTGTAAATTCCTCCCACTCCAACTCAATTTTTTGTAAAGCTTCCATCAGTATTGATCTTTACTGTGGGATGTTGTGGAGTTTCCCAGTAAACTTTAATTACTTGAATAGGATCTGGCTTGTCAAAAAAATAGGATTTAGAGACATTAGGGAATCTTTTCCATTTGATCATCTTATGAAGGTAAGATAAACTGTTTCTAGCAGTTTTCCCAACATTTGGGATGGCATTTTCAAACTTTACCTTGTTTCTTTCCATCCGAATGAACCAAGAAGTAATGAAAGGAATAGTAGCTTATTTTCTCTTTTCCCAGATCAGCCAGCAATTGACAAGCCTATCCCAAGTAAGATCTTTCTCATCAATAATCAATTGATTCAGTGACTGTTTCCAGACTTGCTGAGCAAAGTTACATTCATAGAATAAGTGAATCAAAGATTCCTCCTCTTTCTTACATAACCAGCATTTAGAGGAACCCATCAATCCCTTTAACTTGAGAATGTCATCAGTAGGAATCATCTTGTGGAAAATTCTCCAACAGAGAAAAGACATAGAAGGAGATATAAATTTGTTCCAAATAGTGTCTCCCCAGGGTGTTTGCTCCCAATTGAAAAATTTTGGAGTAGATGGCTTTGGTAAGGCTTCGATGAGAAGTTTTCTGCCACAAAACTTTATCAGCTATGCTTCTATTAACCTTTATACTAACCACTTTGGTGATAGAGTGAGGTTGCAGAATATTGGATAGCTTAATTAGAGATCACTCATCACCATCCTAGCAAACAACCACTTTCAAATCAATATTGTAGGCATTGGTAATAGGGGATAGCCAATCTTTTGGACACCAATTATCAAGCCAAAACTTAATATCACCTTTACCCAAGCCACAAATGTAAGTGTTTTCAGCAATATGTCTGATTTACAGCATTTTCACCCAAATTTTAGAATCCCCAATTTTCCTGAGAACCAGTGTGGGATGCTGATCTTTGCAATATTTGCCCCACATAAATTTTGCCCACAGAAAGGTTTGAGTTCTAAACTTCATCTAGAGTTTACAAAATTTTATCTGAAGGAGTTGGTTAAGGTCCTTAAAACCAATGCCCCCAGTAATTTGAGGTTTGGCAACTTTTTTCCAAGAAGCCCAGTGCATTTGCTGTCTTTGGCCAAACCACAAAAATTTGTTGAAGATTATTTCCAGTTGGGTTTGTGTGCTTTTCTTAAGAATATTCATTTGCAGTTTATAAGAAGGGAAGGTAGTAAGAATGCTCTTTAACAAAGTAATTCTTCCCCCATTGGATAAGAAAGTTTGTGTCCACCCGTTAAAAAGACTTTAAATTTTGTTCAAAACCTCTTCAAACTGGATTTTTCTGGTTCTGTCAGTGATAAGAAGCACCCCTAGGTACTTAATTAGGAGCTAAGAAATTGAAAAGCCAGTGTATTCAGATGCCTATTATTTATGAGTAGAGGAGGCATGCTTATAAAAGACCATTTGACATTTTTCTGGATTGAAGTACATCCCAGAGTGAGCTTGGAACTTTTGGAGTGTCTGAAAAACTTTTCTAACAACATTCTTATTAGCTCTGGAAAAAACCATTATATCATCAGCATACATAAAGTGAGTAATGGCTTTATTGGATCTATGATGGCATCTGTTGTTGCTTTGATTCAGAAGAGCTTCATCAAGAGTTCTAGATAAGTAATCAATAACAAGTATGAAAATGGTGGTTGATAAAGGGTCCCCTTGCTTTAAACCTCTGACAGCAGTGAAGGAACCCTACCCTTGTCCATTTATCAAAATAGAGTGTTCATTGTTATGTAACCACCTCCTAATCAACTGACAAAAATCAGTGTTGAAGCCTCTGGCAGTTAAGACTTCCATTATGAAATCCCAGCTTATGGTATCATAAGCTTTCCTTAAGTCCAGATTATAAATCATGTTGCCCCCTCTACAGGTTTTATTCAAGTCTTGTAGTAATTCTTGAGCCAATAGAGTGTTGTCAATTATGGACCTTCCTTTCATAAAAGCTGTTTGATTTGGTTTAATTATGCAATCAAGATGAGGCTGTAGCCTATTAACAATGATTTTGCTAATAGTTTTACTAATGATAGTGGTTAGACAAATAGGCCTAAAGTGGTTCCAATTCTGCTGGATATCAGATTTAGGGACCAGTACAGTGGTGGAAGCACATAAATACTTAAGAAGGTTGTTTCCTTGAAAGAAGCTTGTTACTGCAGCAATAACATCAGCCTTAATTATCTCCCAGGACTTTTTGTAGAACTCAGCAGTAAATCCATCAGGGCCTGCAGATTTGCTGTTGTCTATTGAACTGATTGCATTCCAAATTTCCTTTTCATTGGAGATATCTGTGAGCTTGAGTCTAGTATTATAATTTAATTTAGCATAGAAATGTCCCTTCTCAATGGGGGTTCTGAAATGTTGTTCCTGATTTAACAGGTTTTTATAGTAACTTATAACATCATTGGCTATGTCACCATTATCATGTAACCACTGACCATTAGCATTTTGAATAGCATGGATGGTATTACACTTTCTCTTGTACTATATATAGACATGATAAAATCTAGTTTTTCTATCCCCATCTGTGAAAATATTCATAGCAGCCTTCTGTTTAAGAAATTTTTCCTGATATTAAATGGAACTAAGAAGGTTATTCTGAGTAGTCAACAGTTCCTTTTCCTCCACATTGCCAATCTGTTCCTCATACTCCAATTTTCTTACTTCATTTTCTGCCTCTTGAACTTTGGCATGCACATTTCCAAATGTTTCCCAACTCCAATTTCTGAGGGCTTTGGCAGTTTTAATTTGCAGCAAACTTAACTTGATAATAGGGTCAGGATGTGAAATACCTTTCCATAAATCAGCAATGTACTTGTTGTAAGAAGGATGTGCTGCCCACATGTTGAGATATCTAAAAGGGGGGAGGAGGTATGATTATCAGTAGAGGTAATGCTGATAAGCATAGGCCTATGATCTGAACCAGCAAAACTAAGATGAGTAACAAAGGTGAGGAGGAATTGGTTAAACCATGCATCATTTACCAACATTCTATCTAGCCTCTCCCAAATAGCTCCCCTTTTCCAAGTGAAAGCAGGCCCCTCGAAGCCCAAGTCAAAGAGTCCAACCCTGTGAATATTGTCTCTAAAGGTGTTCATCTTAACTGAATTTGGGACTCTCCCTCCAGCTTTTTCAGCAATAGAAGTAACACAATTAAAATCTTCCCCCACTAGCCATGGAGAATTCATCTGTTGACTGATGTTAATCAACCTATTCCACAACTCCTTTCTGACATCCTTTGTACATCCAACATATATAAAGTAGCTTCACCCTTATGGCCATTCATATTGAATGAAAGATAGACAAATTGTGAATGATCTATGTTTGAATTGATTTTCTTTTCTGCAAAAAATCCAAATTTTATTGTTAGTATTACCAAAATGGGTAAAACCAACAAACTTTTTAATCAGATTTTGGGGGTTCTTGTGAACCATAGGTTCAAGACTAACAATGCACCGCAGCTTGTATTTAAAATTCAGATAAAGGACTCTTTTTAGGGAAAGAGGGTTATCCATCCCCCTTATATTCCAGCAAAGTAGATTAATCATTAGAAGGGGGGTGAGGGGAACGCTGAGATCTTGATCTAGTTCTTCCTCTATGATTAGGAGAACTATTTCTTGCTCTTTCTGCCTTCATTGAGTGTGCCCCTAGTTGTAATTTCTGCACTTCTGTCACTAGTTTTTTCCTTCTCCTTATTGTTTTAACTTGCTAATCTTCTTCAATTTTGTGTTTCATTCCAGTAATTATTGGGTCTTTTGGAGCTTTATCATGGAGATCTGTAATGATTTCCTTTCCCTGCTCAGCTTGCAAAGGAGATGTAGGTGTTATTATTGTAACTTCAATATCTTCCTTTCTGATTAATCGGTGTGGTGAGATTTCATCATGGCTGTTTGGTTCTGATAGCTCTCCAAGAGGACCAGTATCTGAGGAACCCTCATTGAGTCTTGGGGGTGGTGCTTCCATCCTTTGAGTTGTTTCTTGTCTGCTGTCTATCATTGTTTCTTTAGTAATACTCCTTGTAGAATTAGCTATAGTTGTTTCAGTAGCTTTTTGGTTTCTTCCTGCAATTTTCCTACTTGGGGGATGTAATATGTACCATTTATCTAATGTATGACCAAACATTTTGCAATGTTGGCAATAGTAAAGTTTTTGCTCAGCTATTATTTCCTGTCAGATGCCTTCAGAATCAGATCTATTCCAAATTATCTTCGGTTCAGGGAGAGTAATGTCTTTTTCAACTTGTATTTTAGCAAGGCCAGGTCTGGTCTTATTGTATGTGGGGGCATCCACTCTTAAAGGTGTACCTAATGCTCTACCAATATTAAATAGAGCATTGAGCTTGAAGTAAGGGAGTGGGAGGCCAGGTAGCTTGAACCACAGGTGGACAACAGGAGGTTCTTTACTACGATCAAATCCTGGAGTCCATTTTATAATTTTCATATTTGTTCTAGCAATGATAACAGATTGTTTAGCAAACAATCTTGCATAGTCTTCCTCAGCTGCCAACTAAATTAGAAGGTGCCTCCCATCCAATAACCCAATTTTCCAATTACTTATAAACTTTAGGGATTCAAAAAATTTCTTGACTGACTCCATTTTAGGGTGTCCTAGCTGAAATTTGCCCACCAAAGTGAATTTAACTTCTTCCTTTAATGAGTCAATTTCCTTGTTAGTGAAGAACACAACCGTTTCACCTTCTTTAGACCCAAGAGGATTAATAAAAGGACTACAACCTTCCTCAACCTCAGTGTCATGGAATTCCTGTGGGAATACCAATTGGTCATAGTCCTGTAAAATTTCATTTGATTTTCCAACAAGACTAGCATAAGTTGCTTTTGTCCATTGAGAATCAGTGGAGATGTCAATGGACGTAGCCATCACCCTCCAAAATAACTAGCAGAACTTCTAAACTCAGCTGAAAAGCAAAGAAATTTCCTCAGAGAAGTAAGAGGCCAGGCAGTGCCACCTCAGAAACCCAAAGGAGCAGTAAATAGAAAAAACCAGTGAAGTCTTCTTCACCAAAGGAAGTCTTCTTCACCGAAGGAAACCAGACTGAGATATAATACCAAGACCAAGAAGAGTGGGTAAAAACCACCCCCCCAATTTCCAGTAAACAAAGAAAGGATCAAAACCAATGTAACAGTGCCACCACAGGAAAACTCAAAGGAGCAGTAAACAGAAAAAACCAGTAAAGCCTTTTTTCACCAAATGAAGTTAGCAGGGCTAACTCCACAAACACTTCTTCAATGGCAAACTTGAAACAACAGCCACCAACCTTCATCCT
>JXCR01148096.1:67074-80178 GCA_002079205.1 Phalaenopsis hybrid cultivar
TTAAAAATTTATTTTAAACTTAGAAAAATTAGGAAAAATATTTTAATGAACCCCAAGTGATCAGGAAACCATCATGAACTTTTTGAAATATATTTTTTTTATTTTTGAAATTTAATAGTTATTTTTAATTTAAAATATAGCTAAAAAATGAAGTATTTTCTCAAAAATAATTTAATTTTTTTCCTAAGTGCCCCTAATCATAATGAACTTAGAAAACCACTTTTCATAATTTTCTTAAGTGTATTTAATTTAATATAATTATTTTTGTAAAAAAAATACAACTTCCTTATAAAATCAACTTTAATGCTCAAACTTAATCAAATAAATTTCAAATTTTTATAGTGAGTGAACAATATTTTTACACACAATGTGGAATTGATTTATTAATTTTTTATTAACATTTAATTTAAATAAATTAATAAAAGTTATACACATTTAATTAACAAAAAAAATGTAAAAGACTAGTCATACCATCATGATTTTTTCTTAGGCTTCTCTAACCACAGGGAACCTATAAATTTATCTCATAGTTTTTCAAGTAATATTTTAATTTATATAACTAATTTAAGCCAAAATAGCCATCCAAGCTTAAAAATTAGAGTTATAAGCATAGAGATGCTCTTTAACCTTGGAAAAATCAAAGAACATCTCCTCTGTCATGAGGAACAAGCCCTAAAAATCTCAAGCCATGATGAGCAATATTTAATCATAATGAATTAAAATACTACAGAGGCTATTTAATTAATTAAAAATCAAAGAGTCAACAAATGATTTTTATTTTTGTCCACATTATTCTCCTCTATTCACTGAGGAAGAGAGTATTTTATTTTATTTTTATGATTTTTCTGTGAATGTTATGAATTTTTGAAGTTCTTGTATTTAATTAATTCATTAAAACCCTATTTTTCTATCTAAGCCACGCGGCGCCAGCGCAACCTCGTCCCCTCCGAAGTCTCCATGCACCGTCTTCTGGTTCGGCGCCGTCATATGAGTCAGTGCTGACTCGGCCCGTTGTTCTCGTACAAAGAACTCGGTCTGCGTGATTTAGTTCATCCGTTTGATACACGCGCAATCGGATGGCCTCTGTCATCATCCCCGGTGGTCAGAGCCCGTGAACCATACAGCTTCTAGACATAAGATCTCGCTCGATACTCAACCAAATCACATGGGGTTTGTTCCTACACCTTCATCTACTCAAGATGAACACATCCATACTATTACAATGCTATGAAATTAAACTTCATATTACAATTGGTGAAACTGAGCTCAAAATTAGGGTTAATGGCCTATACATTTGACTGAGAGGGGAGGACTCAATCAGATGCTTCTGAAAGCTTTAGTTGAGTCACATGAACCTCTTGGATGTGTTGGTTTCCTCTGGTTTTAGCTCCAAATATAATCTCAATGAAATGGGGGTGCGACTTTGGTCTAGGAGTTGTTTAGAAAGCTCAACAAAGGGGGATTTCAGTAGGAATCTTTTTCTCTTGCCCTGGAAAAGCTCAAGAGCAGTTCAATTTGAAGTTTGGGGGATTTTGAAGGATGGCCAAAATTTGTTCTAGTTTTGAGCTAAAATATTGAGCTGAAAGTGGGGGAAATGGCTAGGAGATGGTTGTAATGAGCTTAAGGAGTCCTGGACGAGCTCTAGGAACAATTTGTTAGAGTTTACCCAAGAAAAACTGTTAACTCATCTTTGGCCATGGAGGAGGTGGCTTAAATATAGGGGGAATGGGTGGAGCTCAGGGCTTGAATTCAGGTGCAATATGGAGCTAAAGTGGAGGGCTATAGAGTGTTAGAGCCCAATCAGGGTTGGACAGCTTGGATGGGTGCATTGGGTTTAAATTTTAGGGGGGTGGCTCTCTGCTTTGGGGCTTTCCAGCCACTAGGTCGGCTGGCTGGGGTNCTTCAAAGCAAACATTGGATCCAATGATCTAGCGGCGACATTCATATAATCAATATTTTTCATATTTAATTCTTGTAAATGTGTTATTCTATTAAATTGACGGTCTTATTGCAATATTATTTTGATATTATTTCCATGTCATTTGCGTTTATTCATGTGTTGCTTGAGGTAGCCGCGGTATTATTGAAGTGTATTATTTAAGGTAATATGTTATATAAGTAATAAAAAACGATATACAATAATTTATTGAAATATATTATATTTTTAGGTCAAGTTTTTAAAAATAAAATCATTTTATTATTATTAATAATTTGTTAAATTTTATCATATATAGGATTTCATTTTTCTTAATATAATAAATTTTATTTTCAATATTTCATATAATCAATGCTTATCATAGTTTATTCTTGTGAATCTATTATTAGTTTAAATTGAAGGCCTTATTATGGTGTTATTTCATTATTATTATGATATTATTTGTGTTATTCACGTATTATTAATGTGTTGCTTGAGGTTACCGCAATATTATTGGAGTGTTATTCCAATGTAATTTAAGGTAACCCATGGTGTTTTTGGCTTATTTCAGCGGTGTCATTCGAGCTATTTTGCTGTCTCATTGAGTGTTATTTCCATCGAAAACAAGCAAATAACACGTTAGTCAAACAAATTTGCGTCTTATGTCTACAATATATTTATTTATATAAGTAATAGATAAAAGCATATAATCTTTTGTTATAATATTTTATGATTTAAAGTATCTAATTTTTTACAATATAATAATTTTAATTATTATTAATAATTTGCTATAATTTATAATCTATTTGATTTGATTTTATTAATATTTTTTGTAGCTGCTCGAGACCATAGCGTGTGATCGCAAATGAGAAATTTGACACCATGAAGTGGGAAGATTTCAGTCGCTTCTAGGAATATATGACAAATTAGCGGGAAAGTAAAAAAAAAAATACATTTTGGTATTGGTCAAAGAACGTTAGAATGGCATCGGTAACATTGTTATGACGATCCAAATAGAACAATCAAATTATGAAGCATGTACAAACAAATTTGCAANAATACATTTTGGTATTGGTCAAAGAACGTTAGAATAGCATCGGTAACATTGTTATGACGATCCAAATAGAACAATCAAATTATGAAGCATGTACAAACAAATTTGCAACAACAGACGAACAACGGTCTAATAACAGCGGACAAATGATGATTGCGTGGTAATAATTAGACCACAATTAAACAATATTATTTTCTTATGATAAGCATTAGCGTTGAACATAAGATAAAGAGTATAGAATTCTTCATACCTCCGAACTTTCTTCAATTTGAGATTAGGTTATCTTCATATAGAGGATAGAGGTCTACAATTTATAAAAGTGACATTNATTATTATTAATAATTTGCTATAATTTATAATCTATTTGATTTTTTTTATTAATAATTTTTGTAGCTGCTCGAAACCATAGCGTGTGATCGCAAATGAGAAATTTGACACTATAAAGTGGGAAGATTTCAGTCGCTTCTAGGAATATATGACAAATTAGCGGGAAAGTGAAAAAAGATACATTTTCATCGAAAAGGGTTGGGTCAGGCCGGGTCGCGGAATAAAACAAATGACGATTTCTTTTTTTAGATGGTGGGACTGGCAACTTCACGTGGCAATTTTTAATTGAAGTCCGAACACATCATATCGATTTATTTTGTTATCTTAAATTTACACAAGCATCTTGAATAAATATTAAGAGTAAAATAACTTTTTTTTGCAAAATCTTGTTAAGTGCAAAAACCGTAAAGCCTAACTGAGATGAAACGATTCATTAGTATGCATAGATTATAAAAGCCCACACTCTCATCAATCGACAAAAATAGGATTCCAAGCAATAGATTGATCTCATGTCATTGTAATTAAGATATTGGTCAAAGAACGTTAGAATAGCATCGGTAACATTGTTATGACGATCCAAATAGAACAATCAAATTATGAAGCATGTACAAACAAATTTGCAACAACAGACAAACAGCGTTATAAATGATGATTGAGTGATAATAATTAGACCACAATTAAAACAATATTATCTTCTTATGATAAGCATTAGCGTTGAACATAAGATAAAGAGTATAGAATTCTTCATATCTCCGAACTTTCTTCAATTTGAGATTAGGTTCTCTTCATATAGAGGATAGAGGTCTACAATTTATAAAAGTGACATTTTAATAAATATATCCAAAATTCAAAGCACACCATTTAATACCTCAAGTTGAATCATTCAAGTAGACCTTTTTTTTGTGCAATTTAATCTTAATAGACCGAATTAAGTGGTCTGAAACCGAAAAAATTACTCTCTTCAAGATGCTCTAATTATGAGAAAATAAAATTAAAAATCATTAAACATCAATTAATGCCATGAAATTTCCTACTATAGTTAAAATATTTAGTTTGGGTTATTTGAACTTGAATCTGATTAATTTTGGTGTTACTAAATTCACATTCAATTTAAAAATAATTTCACTAAAATAAGAATTTGAATAATCCTAAATTTAATGTCTCAAAATAGCAATTATACTCTTAACAAGCTTGTAATACGATTAAACAATGTTTAGCATCGAAATTTAGTCTCAAATAACCATTTTTTGCAAGAAATTAACTTCACATCAAAAGTTTCCTTGGAAAAAATTCTTCCAGCAAAACATTTAGAACATTACCGTGAAAATAAAAAATTAGCATTAATTTACTAACGAACGGCGGAATTTTACTTTTGACCTTAAATGAAAATAAGCATTCAGGCATGAACTTAGAAGAAAAAATATCTGAGTCAACGGAATTAATATATATATATATATATTTGTGTGTGTGTGCGCGCGCAAGCCGTGCCNACCTTTTTTCTTTTTACTGCTTTTTTGAACTTGCCACTCTTCAGTGAGGACATCAGTCAAAATGTCAATTCTCTGGTCTTCAATTCTAGTTGGATTTATATTGATTAAGCTGTTATCTCTCATAATATTTCCCTTCAAATTACTGTTAATGCCAATGTCTGCCTCTAGCTCCACAGCACTGCTACTNGTTGGTTGACGGACTCTCATCATTGAACCTTGATGCGTGTCACTGTGTGTGCGCGTGCACAAGCCGCGTCATTGTAAGTCCCCTCAGGTCACGAGTTCGATCACCCGTGGTGTAGGGTTTTCAAATAATTAAACATATGGTGCAGACTCTCATCATGAAACCTTGATGCGTATGGGAAATTGATATTTGGGTCTCTGCCAAAAAACGATTTCCTACACACACACACACACACACACACACACACACACACACTTAAGACCTAAACATGGTTTCATAGTTCTGAAGATAGGTAAAGTTGGAACCAAAAAAAGAAAAGTTACCTGCAGCCTTTCATAAAATTCAATTAAAAAAGTTCCCAGACATGGTTGTTCAGGTTCATCTGGTACAATCTTCAAATTCAACATGGAAACATAAATATATTAAATCAGATAAGAAACCACAAACTACTGCATTCTCTGTTATGTACAACAATCCACTTCAAATCATATTCTAACGGATAATTTAATGCACTATTTAAACCAAGTGCCCTTACTAGGCCTTGTGGGACAAAAATAATGATGATTATTAACAGTGAAAAATAGCTTTACAGCCCTATAAACCAATTGGCAAAACATATTGGAGTGGTCATCAAGCATAAAGCCACACAGGCAAGTAGATAAAACTAACAGGAAGCTCATATGAACGAATGAGATTAAAATACAGTAATAAATCTTCTAAATTCGGGCAAAAGTTGTACCTGAACACAAGGCAATATTTAAAGGAGTTGAAATTTTTCTGCTTTAATTGTGCCTTTGCTCTTCCTTTTACCTCAGCTGTGTTGTATAATAGGTTTCATAATTTTTTATCAGATCGGCCAAGATTAAGGTTGAACCATTTCTTCTTGTTTGATTTGTCCTTCCCGTCCGAACTTCCATCCTCAGACTGGCTGTCATTACTGATGTCGTCCATGCAGGTTCTACTGCTACTGCTACCATTGATGGCCGTGTTGGAGTTGGTAACAGTGCGGACGGTGGTGAATGAGGAATGTATTTGGTCCCTCTGGTTGAGCAACTCATCGACCTATGTATAGTTAGGGCAATAAATATTAATATAACTGATTAGGAAGTCAGGGATAAAGTTTGTACAATGACTCAAAATGAAATTGCTAAAAAATAGTGAAATTAATTCAATTTCAAATTATTCAATACAGAACAAAAATAAACAAAAATTCATAGAAAAATTGTGTATACATGTACATGTAATTGTGTACTTTGTTCTTGCACGTCTTTCACTGTTCATTTAAATAATTGAATTGCGATAGACAACATTTGCTTACTTTTGATATCTAGGGCTTTTAGCTCATTTAAATATCAATAATTGAATAAGAGTGGAAAATGTGGAATAATAAGCGCCATAATTTTTTTTTAGTTTATATGTACACATTTGAATGGGTGCTAACTAATTCGCGAATATCTCGAAACTTGTTTGAGATTTTAGGTTTGATCCAAGCCAACACCATAATAATTCTCACCAATGAAGCCCGGGCATAAAACCATGAACACAACATGATATGGTCACGATGACCCGACATAACCATGAAACTTAGGACATGACACGATATTGACACAAATTGTTAAACTTTAAGTACAAACCCCACAGGAAAATAATTCAAAAATATGTAACCATTAACTATTTTAATTGGTACTAAAATAGTTAGAAAAAAAACTTAAACATGTCAAATTATGGAATCTAAAAATTATGAAGATGTGATAGGACGTGCTTAAAGTCATAGCCAAAAACTCATGTTGTTGAAGTCGACACCAATGAATCATATTATCAAAAGTAAACTTGGTAGGCACGAAGTGTCAAAGACTGAGGCTCTACCTGAAGGCGGACAAAGTTTCTCGTGCTGCGAATGATTCCATATAAGAAATTGACAAAAATTATAATTTTTTCATCATAAAAATTGCTATTTCCACCAGAAAAGAGGTGAAGATGGCTAGGACAGAAGATGTGCACAACCAAAAGTGAAACTGGTGGTTCAGTATTACACTATAAAGGGATTTATTTCATAGTCTCATGTCTCATCAAGTCTTCAGTGTATTCGGCCCAAGCAATCTGTGTAGCCAGTATCAAAATTCAACTTCACCCTTAAATGATTTTGAGACAATGAAAGAAGCATCAAACATGTGTCGAGGCATGTTGAAGCTACATTAATGTTTAACACGTGCCAGGCAGAGACAAAAGTCATTTAGAAGCGTTTGTGCTTCCTATATACAAGATTCCATATATATATATATATCAACAAGTTATATATATATATATATATATATATATATATATATATATATATATATCGGGATGATCACGGCCACTCTGCTAGGGTTTGGCACCGCGGGCGATTTCGTGGCGACGCGAAGATGTTAGCGGCTAAACGACGGCAACCCCTGGTGAGATCTTTCTGCTTCTTCTCGCTACGGTCATGGATAAGACTTACGCTGAGGTCACTCCGGGGATTTCTTCTCTGGGTCTCCTCCAAAGTTTGCGTTCCCTTCTTCTTACCATGATTCGCTTGCTATTGGGGGTGATGTTAGCTTCATTAAACCTCAAGGTCGTAAGGGGGGTAAAAACGCGTTTTTTCTCTCCGATTATGAGAACTCTATTCTCACCTCTGCTTGTCGTTTTCACCTGATTGGTAAATTCCTCTATGGTCTGCCGAAATATGATTTTCTGTTGATGAATTTTGAGTTGTTGAAATTTTCGGGAGGCTAGAAGATCGGGGCCTTGGATAGCCGGCATATTTTGATACAACTTTCTAATGAAGACGATTATTCAAAGCTTTTCGCCCGTAGAACTGTCTACTGTGGTGATGTTTGGATGAAAGTCCTTAAACGGACAATTGACTTTGACCCCAAAACCGAGCTCCCTGTTATCCCTGTCTGGCTTAAACTCCCTGGTCTGAAAGCGCATTTGTTTAATCACAAAATTTTATTTTCGATTGCTGCCATGTACGGGAAACCTCTGATGCTTGATGCTCATACCTTCAATCTCACAAGGCCCTTGGTTGCTAGAATATTAATTGAGAGAAATATCACCTTACCTCCACCGGAGGATATTTGGATAGGCTCTACTCATACGAGTTACTCGCAGTCGGTTTTGCTTGAAAAACATCCATATTACTGCAAGCATTGTAGCATGTTTGGTCATGACTCCGAGCATTGTTTCCATTTACATCCTGAATTAAGGAAATTCTCTACCAATCGACCGCCCCCCTGGACACCGTAAATCTGCTCTCCCTACACTCTCACAACCATCTATGCAGACTGTTGATGCTGTGGTGGTTTCGGTTGACCCTCTTGCTGAGGATGTTGCGGGGGATGTTGTGGCGGTTGGAGGTTCAAATGATGTCTCCTTCTTTAGAAATAAGCAAAATACCTACTCCTGGTATGTGGGATGCTGAGGTGGCTCAATGGCCTTTATCCGTGGATGTTACAGTCACTGAGTTCGTTGAACCCCCTGTTTTCTCTGATCTTCAAACCGTACCCTCCACTCACATACCTGTAGTTGCCGACCCTACCTAACCTACCTCTTCCGATCCCTCCACTCACATTATCCCTTCACAGTAGGATCCATCAACAATTGTTGTCTCTGTCCTTGAATCTGAATGACAAATTCAGAGATATAGTAGAAAATGAGGAAGAAGGAAATCTGAACTACCGAAATTACCACAATCAAATACTACTGATGTCACTTATCACTCAGAATGTGAGCACTGGCACCTACCCTCTAGGATTGCTAGAGGGGAGGGTGTCATGAGTCATAATGATTAATGTTTTGGTGTGGAACATTAGAGGAGTGGCGGACCCTCACTCCTTTAATCGTTTAAAGCATTTATGTAGGGTCCATAAACCTGGCATCCTTGCTATTTTGGAGTCTTTTGTTTCAATTCATAAAGATAGCATCATCAAGAGGTTCAAGAGGTTCAAGAGGTATTCGCATTTCTGCAATGTGAACAACAAAGTTTGGCTTTTTTGTAAGAAGGATATCACTGTTAATATCATTGATGACAATGTGTAATATGTTCTCATTCAATATCAATTTGATCTGTTTTCAGGTTGGGCTACCTTTATCTATGCTAGCTCTCACTTAAGAGATAAATTCCTTCTTTGGCAACAACTTACTCATATGGGGGCCGTAATAAATGATAATTGGTTCGTTGGAGGTAATTTAAATATGATTATGTCACCTACAGAGAGATGGGGTGGTGTTAAGGTTGACACAAATCTTATTAATCGTTTCTGTGAACATATTGAGGAAGCTGGCCTTTATGATTTAGGTTTCTCTGGTCCTCCTTACACTTGGCAGAGAGGTTTTATGCTACAACGTTTGGATAGATTCTTGGGAAACTCTCAGTTTTTGAGCTACTATAATATTATTCAAGTCAAGCATTTGAATTATGCTGCTTCGGATCATAATCCGATCCTGCTTACTTTAGTTTTTCATTCCAAACCTTCTCGATATCATTTTAAATTTCTTAATGTTTGGGCTACTCACACCACTTTCATTGACTTGATTAAACAGGTTTGGCTCTCTAGTGGAAGTGGGAATCCTTGGCTTACGTTGTGGCAACTGCATAAGAATGTGACTTTTCATTTAAAAAGATGGAACAATGACACTTTTGGTAATGTTCACTCTAGGGTGCTAAAGACCCAACAAGAGGTGGATGATTTAGAGGCTCAGGTGATTGCTACTCCTCTCGATCTTGGGTCTAAACTAGCGGATGCGCACCACACTCTTTTAGAGGAAATCTCTTCCTCAGACAGAAAGCTTGTGATAATCATTTTAAGAATGGTAACAGAAACACCAAATACTTTCATGCCACTATCAAACATCGCCGTAACATAAACACCATCATCAAGATTGTTACCGATGAGGGCTCCACTCTTACTGATGCTGATCTGATTGGATCTAATGCAGCTGATTATTTTTCTTCTCTTTATGCTGATACTCCACTCATCACTAATATTATTTCTGATTATTTTGAAGACCAAAGAGATATGATCTCCAATCTCTCTTTGTCGAACCCCTACTGAGTTGGAAATTTTCAATGCCCTTAAAGATATTAGCTCACAGAAGACTCCTGGCCCTGATGGTTTTACCTCCACTTTTTATATTTCTTGTTGAGACATTGTTAAGAAGGAAGTAGTGCTGGCTATTCAAAGTTTTTTCCAGGAAGTTGACCCTACAAAGTATTTCTCTGCTGCCCTGATTGTTCTCATCCCTAAGTCTACCGCTAAATCACACTGGAAGGATTTTAGGCCCATATCATTAACCTCGGTCATAACTAAAATCATTAGTAAAATGATTGTGGCTCGCCTCTAACCTTATCTTCCTTCTCTTATCTCTCCTCAACAATCGGCCTTTATTAAAGGTCGTGACATTTCTGACAATATTCTGTTGGCACAGGAAATATTGCAAGATCTTGATAAAAATTGCAGGGGTGGCAATCTGGTGATCAAACTTGATATCAAAAAAGCCTTTGATACCTTAAATTGAGATTTCATCCTCAATGTTCTCAAAGCTAGAGGTTATAATACAAGTTTTTGCTCCTTCATTAAAAGATGGCTCGCTAACAATTATTATTCTGTCTTGGTCAATGAAAACTCTTATGGTTTCTTCACTGCTTCTCGGGGCATTAAACAGGGAGGTCCTCTTTCTCCTATTATTTTAATTTTAGCTTTTGATTATTTCTCTAGGATGCTTAACAGTTTCTAACTTTCACATCCACATGCTCAGTATTCCAACAAAGCTAAAATGACGGTCTCTCACCTTGCTTATGCAAATGATATTATAATTTTTACTAATGCTTCTAAACTTGCCATAAAACAAGTGATGGGGCTCTTACAGGATTTCCAAAGCTGCTCTGGCCTTCGTTTCAATAGTGACAAATGTTAATTGTTTTTTTGGCAAACAAGTTAAGCAACATATTATTTAATGGGGTGTTATGTTTACAGGTTTTCATAATGCCTCTCTTCCCCTTAAATATCTTGGGGGTGAATCTGGTAAGGGGGAGAAGGAAACAGGTGCATATGGATGATGTGATTGATAAAATCAAACGTAAAGTTCATGATTGGAGAAATGTTTTCCTTTCCACTGGGGGCAGGATCTCTTTACTTACTAGTGTTCTCCAGAACATTCCTTTATATGCTTTGCAAGTGTTCAATCCCAAGAAAAGTGCTATTTGTACTATGGAGAAGCTCTTTAATAAAATTCTTTGGGTGGGGAATGGTGCAAAGAAAATCTGGAGTACTTGACATAAAGTTTGTAAGCTTAAGGAGGCAGATGGTTTTGGTTTTAAAGCACTAAAGCATACTGTGGAAGTAAACCTATGTAAGCTTTGGTTCAAATTTAGATTGGGTTCCTCTCTTTGGGCTATGTTTATGAGACTTAAATATTGTGCTAATATTCATCCTTCCTTGGTCTCATGGAAGGTTGGAGATTCTCGTATTTGGAAAGCTGTGGTGAATGCTAGAGATAGATCAAATGGTTTCATTTTTTGGGATATTGGAAAGGAAAAGATTTCCTTCTGGAATGAAAATTGGGATTTTTCTCACAATACTGGCTTATCTCACTCCCCTCATTCTAACTCTCTATTGGTCTCTGATTTCTTTGATAATGAAGGTTGGGATTTTTCCAAACTATGCTCTACGGTTGGTGAACAAAATGCAAAGCATATACTCACAATCTCCATCACTCCTACACATAGAGATCTCCTCATGTGGAAAAGAAACAATTCTCTCTCGGTTTGCAAGCTCATTTATGACACTCTACACTCACATCATGACTGGATATGGGAGAAATGGATTTGACATAAATATTTATCTCCTTCTATATCCTTTTTTCTTTGGCGTTATCTTATGTCGTTAATCCCACTGGATGACATTCTTAAGCTTAAAGGCTTGAAATTAGCCTCTAGATGTCATATGTGCATAATGAAGGAGGATGATATAACACATATTTTCTTTGAGTGTGTTTTATCTTTGGAGGTCTGGGATATGATTGACGCTCACTTTGGTTTCTCTTGGACACATAGAGGATCTTTAACTAGTTATTTATGACAATGGAGGGATTTTGATGTCTGTAAGGGGAGGTTTCCCCTCCCTTTATTGGTTTTGTGGTTCCTTTGGAATTCCAGAAATAGCTTTAAGTATTACACCTCTCCCCCTTCTATTACTATGGTTGTTGCATATGTGATTGTCTATTATAATAAAACTTTAAGAGCTAGCTCTTCCATGGTTAAAACCACTAAGGTCCCTTGACTTATTTTGTGGGCTCCCCCACATGCTAATTAAGTGAAATTAAATGTTGATGGCTGTTGGCGAGCTAACTATACTGCGGTTGGGAGTTTATTTAGAAATTTTGAGGGGAAATGCCTTGGTTTTTGTCGAAACTTCATTGGTTGTTGAAGGTTGGGGAGTCTTTTTGGCTTTAGTGGTGGCCAACATTTTCAATTTTCGTAAGCTGGAGGTGGAGATGAATTAAAAAATGTTTTATGATATTTTGTTTGGTACTACTTCTCCACTCTGGGACTTAATTGGTATATTTAAAAGAATAATGGCTCTTATAGCTGAAAAACATCTTGAGGTTAAATGAAAGTTTATTCGTAGAGAGGGCAACTCCCCTGCTGACTGGCTTGCCAAAAATGCAGGAGAGTCTTGTCAAGTTGGCACACATCCCACTGGCCCTCTTCGGAGACTTATCATTGGAGATACTTTAAATCTCTCCTACATTCGGATCTAAGATTTTATGTGTTTTGACCATCAACTGTTCGGTTAGGCTGGACTTTGCTAAATTTTTTCTTTTGGTTTCCCTCTTTTTGTTTGGTTTGGCAGGTTTTGTCAGTTTACAAGAGGATCTCATTTTTGTAGACACAGGCTGGGATAGAGTCCTTGCTCTTGGCTGCGGCACAGAGGACCGCTCCTTTACATGACTTTCTCTGTTTTGTTTTCATACAAATACTTCCAAGATATACAAGCACACAAGATTACTATTTTTATTTTGGATTTTTTTTCTTTCTGGTTTCTGGGTATACCTGATATTAAAGCGTAAGGAGCCACCGCTGCTCTTTCCCAAAAAAAAAAAAAAAAAAAAA
>JXCR01148098.1:1887-23964 GCA_002079205.1 Phalaenopsis hybrid cultivar
TTCGCAGACTAAATGGATGTCACAAATCTCTTAGTTTGCAAGATTGGGTCTATCGCCGAGGTCTACACTTATCTTTCGGGAAGGTGTAGTATTCGCGGTATCAGGCACGATTATGTAAACTTTTGGACGGATGAGATCCATTTGGTCTCATTTTTCAAAAATTAAAACATACTACTTTCAAAACCCAAATTATATATTTATTATATTAAATTAAATTTCCAAAATTATTTTTTTTTTCATATTCATATTTTCAAATCTATCTATCAATCCAAAAAGTTGACCGACAGTACATTAGGAGGTTTATGATCGAGGTCAAAATTCAGAGACCACTTGAGTAGCTTCATTCGTTTACCAGCAATGTTAAGATATTCTTTTGGGGAAAATTTGAGTGTAGTCTTCAGGTACAGTTAACTGAATCAATAGATGTCTCCTCTCCATGAGCCCTATCTTTTACTTTCCTGCTAATTTGAGATCATCAAAACTTTTCCAAATAACTTCTATAGGTGCGTGACCCCACTGAAATTTTTCAATAAGAGCAAACTTGAATTTGTCAGTTAGGGTTGAGATTTCAAACTTAGAGAAAAAAATATTGTCTTCTCACTTTTCATGCTTGCATTCTTAATGAAGAGACATTCACTTGTACCATCACGATACTTCTTATAACTTGAGGGGAAGACGACCGCAGTCTCCCCCTGAGGATTACCCACCACGTGGGCAAATGAGGCTTTGTCAGATTCCACCGAAGAAGAAGTAAGCTCCATCACAGCAAGGAGAATACCTGCCAAGTCGGGCTGAGGGAAAAAAATGACGCGCCGAAGAGGTCGGAGCGAAGCTGTGCAGAACACACGAACCGCAGATGTCAAAACCGCCGCGACAGTCTCAGCAAACTGCAGCTCGACGAGGAAAGCCGCGCATAAGACACGAACCACAGAAATGACGCGGAGGAGACGGCGAAACCGCAGAAGATGGAAGTCGCCGCAGTTTCGTCGCTGGTTGCGAAGGTGGAGGCGACGACTAAACCGAAGTCTTGCGTCGCTGGGCGCGAAGGATGAGCCGATGATCATAGAGGAGATTGACGAGCGCAAAGTCCTTCGCCGCAGAGTACAAGAACTTCGTCTTGTCGAGCATGGATTGAAAGCCGAAGGATTAAACCAGGGTTTTGCCATCGGACGAAACCTTAGCAGAGCAGTTCGCTACCGACACCATATGATATAATTAAACAAAGGTTTGATATAAAATAACTAAACTTCTCCGATCAATTGAAGTAGGGTAACATCACACTTGAAGCATGGTAAAATTACAATAACACGACTCCTCTGTGAGAGATATGCACTAGATTGACATTCATATAACATGCGATAAAGCATGAAACACATCAATCCCTTCTAGTATCAACATCAGTAGTAGGTTCTTCAAACTCTCTATTAGTAAGAGAATAAACTTGAGGTTTAACTGACAGTCCTGATTGAACTTGAGTAGGAGTTGAAGTTGTTGACTCTATTCTTCTCTGCCTATATGCAGTTTTCTGTGAAAGTGCTCCAACCGATTTCTGTTCTTTTGATATTTTTTGGCTAAGTGAAGGGGAATATCTAGCTATGTGATTAAGCTGACGACAACAGTAGCATATATGAGAATGCATCAAACATTCACCCTTATGCTGCTTTCACATTTTGCACAAGTGACTATGGTACTACGAGAATCACCAGCACTGAATCTATCATAATTGAACTTGGGCTTCTTCACATTGAATCCTTCTTATTGATCCACATGCTCTCCTTCATCAACACTCTTTCTCTTGTTTGTCTCTTTACATTTTTGAATAAGTTGAAAATCATTATCTACTTGTCTAGCCCATTTCACTAAAACTGAATAGTCATCAATGCCTAGGCACCAATTGATGCTTGATTGAATCCTTTAATCCTGAAACAATTTTGTAGCACTTCTCTGCGGTAGTAGCTATCAGCTGTGGGGCATACCTTGATATTGCAGTGAACTCTACTTCATACTTCATAATTGTTTTTTCTCATTTCACCAACTTGATGAATTTTGATTGCATTTGTCTTCAAGCAGATAATGATACAAACCACTCCTTAAAAAGGTCCATGAACTTCTCCCAACTTATTATCATGTTGGGTATGTCCCCTAATTTGTCTCAACATTGTTCACGCCACTATCTTTCCGCTTCTCCATCCAACACAAATATAGCCAGATGTACTCTTCTTTCGTCAGGGCACACCATATTATCTTTTTTTTTATCCTCATCAATCAGTTTTCTGCTTCAATCGAATCCTCAGTTCCCTTAAACAAAGGTGGACATAGTTCTTAAAATGTCTTCAAGTACTTATCCCCCCAACTATATCACTTCCAATAGGATATGATCTGAACTCTTGAATCACTTGAGTCATGACCACCATCATATGAATCAGAACATTTGTATTAAAATTGACAACAGGTGGTACTTCTTCAGTTTCTACACATTCCCTTCTTCTTGAATCTTGGATCCATTTATTTGAATTAAAATAATTATTTAATTAGTGTTCATTTAAATTTTCTATTTTATTATTATTAAAAATTTTTAATTATCTTATTGGTTCTTTTTTCAAGATTGCATTAATTAATCTTAATTCTAAACCATGCTCTGATAACACCTTTGCACGACCCGAACTGAGACTTGGAATTAACCAAGACGGGAACAGATGCTCGGACTATGAAAATTTAAAATTTTCTATAATCGTTTTATGACTAACATTTAACAAATGAAAGAACCACTAAAAAAATTAATTAAAGCAATAGAGTTAAATTTTACCTCATTTCTGCTGTCTCCGAAATTTGTAAATATTTTTTCATATATTACTCATCTTTTAATAAATTAATTCTATCTGAAATGTTAGTTAAAACAACAGTTAACTAGACAAAACTAGTGGATACCCGTACTCCTAAACTATAATAATTCAATGAAAAGGGAGATAATATGCATGTCAATTAAACAGTATAAAAATATCAGGTTGTTTGACGGTTTACACTATCTAATATGATCATTCAAGGTGATTTTAAAATTTTAGTATATTTTACTATATTGTTTACATATCAATATCCTTTTTAATCTGCATACAACCGTCACAAGAGCGTTGTCTAAAAGTTGTACCACTTAAGATACTTCAATATTAATGTACTTTTTCATTTACGTGCACGGGTAACTTCACGTTCCCCCGCTAGTACCATAAAGGGGTGCTCCATCATAGCCAAATATGCACATACAAACAATCCAAGTAATAAATCTCATTCTTATCATATTATTCATTAGCCTGAACCATGCATTTAAATGACGTGAAAATATCAGTGGCATACACTCGATATGATCAAATTGAAATTGAAGAGCCTGTAAAATCCATCTATGCAAATCACAGAGCGAATCAAACATATGAAAAAATCAATATTACTACAATTTAAAAGTATAAGTACTCACCTTAATTTCAAATGATTTTTGTAGCCACTTAATCCTTGATGTCCTCTATTTATTGTCCAAAATGACAAAACTTAATTTATCACTTCTTTATTGCTATAACTCAAATGTCTGAAGTATTTTGTAGTTACACCTTATTTTAGGTATTAATATATCTTCTAAATTAAATGACAGAAATATAACTTACCTCAATTAAATTTGTTTGATTGATCCTTCCCCTGTCACCTCTATCGATTAAATTTCTGATTTAATTAAAGTATTATTTATTTTATTTTGGTTTTTACAATTGCAAAGGTGTGAGGAGACCAATTTATTGCCGAATTGGTAGAAGTGCTAGTTTATGGTCACCGATGGGATAGTTTTATGCTACAGTTTCGGAGAAGAGGATGGAGGTCGATCTAACTAAGATTTATTTGATAGAGAAACTGTCTGCACCCACTTCCGTAAAAGGACTTGGAGTTTTAGAGGGCATGTTGGTTTTTATCGTTGTTATATTAATGACTTCTTAAAAATCATAAAACCATTGTGTCATTTGTTAGAGAAGGATGTGCCCTTCAATCTTTTCTAGACTTTCCTTACCGTGTTTGAGATCTTGAAAATTAAGTTAGTCAATGCATCTGTGATTGTTACAAATGATTGAGAGTTTTCTTTTGAGTTGATGTGCGACACTGGTAATTATGTAGTAGGGGTTGTTTTAGGTTAGAAAAGAATATTTTTCACCGCATATGCTATTCCAGTAGAACCATAAATGAAACACAAATGAACCTCCGCCACAGAAAAGTTATTGGCGATAGTTACGCCTTCGATAAATTTAGATCCTAGTTTATAGTTATTCGAGTCATAGTGTACGCCGATGACGCTGCTACCAAATATCTTTTGCCTAAGAAAAACGCCAAGTCTCGTGTTATTTGATGGGTATTCTTCCTACAATAATTTGATATGAATATTGTCGATTGGAAAGCTAAAAAGAAACAGATAGCAGACCACTTCTCTAAACTTCTAATTCTAGGCATAAGGTTGATGTTAACTCCTAAGTCACAAAGGGTTTTTCCAATAAATTTGTCTCCTATGGCACAAGGGAGTGTAAAGCTACCTACATCCTTAAACTTTTGTGGCAGTTTCTTTTTCAGAATTTCGCTACATTCGGTCGTAGCCAGTCTCAAAATGTTTCCTCTTTTTGGATAACAAGTTTGCATGTCAATCCTATGACAAGTGTCAGAATATTTCTAACAGGGGAAGTTCGAGTACCCTATACCATGAAACCTTGTGCGAAGTGATTTAAGTGCAAGAATGAAAATCCTAACAGTCATAAAAGGAGTAATTAGAACAGTGAATGAGAATGGAAGTAACATAAAAGGCAGGAAGCAACTTTGAGTCTTTCAAAGATGAGGCTTATGCTCCTATGATACTAGTACATAATTCTCTCGATTTTTTTATGAGTTTCTTTACGTGATAGTTGACAACCAAGGACAACTTCCTCCTTAGCCTATGTTTAGGCCATAACAAAAGTTGTAAATCATATTACAGTAAGAGAAACTTAACATGCAACGTTTCTTAAGATTTCTCTGGTTTATAATTTTCTAATGAGAATATGTCTATTCCATTGGATTATTATGTTTAAACTTATTTGTTTCAATAGGCTAAGGTTAAAAGTACTAGGTCACAAGAAGTTTTAACATTCTAATTGTCCAGATCGAGAGTAAATAGTGATAAGAAAGTTAACATATCAACACACATAATTCCAAAGCACAAAATATATTTATGTGGAAAAACTCGTGGTAAAGACAATGAGAAAAACTATCCTTACATTACAGGAGCATAAAAGCAGATTTAATTATGAGACATGAGGCATAAAGATATGGAGTATTTCATTGATAACATTAAAGAAAACATGTGCAAAGAAGTAAAAATTTACAACCAAGTCAAATGTCTTCCGTAATATACCAAATCCTCGCTTTACAATGGCAAGCTCTCTATGATCTCCCTCACAAAACAACAGTCAACTTCTCTGTCATGCATAATTTCTCAAATCTCAAAGTTTACTCCCCAAAGATAGAAGGAAGAGAACTGTAGGGCTAGAAAAAGAATTTATACTCTTGCTGAAAGAAGTCTCCCAAGTTTTGCTTTGTCTCCCACAAGGCATCCTAATGCATCTCCTTATATGTCGTTGCCAAAATCATCATTGAAAAGTTGCCAAAATAAGCCTTCAACTATTGCCGGAGTAGCTACGCCCTTACCCAACATAATTATGAAACATACCGATGTAGCTAAGCTAGGTCATGACGTAGTTACGCAAGAGACATATAGAGACTGGCTTAATTATGCCATTACACTAGTCTAAAAATTTTACCCACTTCGTGTTTTGGGTCTACAACACGTATTCAACTCCTATAACTCGCAAAATATCATCGACGCTCTTTCTACAAGTGTAATACTATGATATATAGGAAAGAAAACATAGTATTTTAAGCAGAAAAATGTGTAAATTTATCTCATACCAACTATCAACAACCATACCCCACCTATCTAGTGCCGACTTAGCTTCCTCGTTGTTGTTTTTCACAAAACAACTACTATCACCTCATTTCCACCCCAAATCCTATTTTTATCTCAAAATTTTGCTCTTTAATATTATTCCACAACTTCCCTAATTGCGTCCTTCATTTTTACACACCATCTGGGCATTCTAGACCCGTGTGATTTAGTATTAGAAACACTTCAAAACCTACATCCACATAACCTATTTAATCTAACCAACCAAAACATCCTTTCCCCGACTGTAACCCTAACCCGATTCTTCAATTCTTTCATAACCAAAACTCTCGAGCGAGGAGCAAGTCACCATGCCACAAAAGAGAAGCCTTCATAGAGGTGTTCAATAGCTTGGCATGGAGGATATATAATAAAAAATCCTCTAATTATGATGAAGACTCACTGATTTTGAATGGAGACAATATGGGGCAGCCACAACAAGAATGGTGATCACTCAAATGAAGATGTGATGAAAGCCATTTTTTATCAAGAAGCCTCTAGCGACAGATAATGAAGGCCCTTTCTACTCTGATGGAGAAGATGATGATGGACCTTTTTCATCAAGAAGCCTCAAATAATGAACGGTCGATGCCATGTCAATTTGTTATTGAGTATATGAGGAGAGATGATGACTTTGAAGTTAATATTGATTTATTAGATTTTAATTGTAGTATGAATTCAAATAATGAAATGTGTTTTTGAGTACAAGGACACCCCATCTGACAAAAATTAGGCTAATTGCTATTTAGTTGATGAAGAGTGCTCTATAGTGTGGGGACATGAAGCTTTTTTGCTAGTATGAGAAAAAAAATAAGATCAAAACTTGATCCAAAATGAAAAAGGAAATGTAATGCAAATACTTTCGAACATATTATAGACAAAAAATATTTTTGTGATTTTATTTACCGGAGAAGGACCTTTCAATAATAAAAATACACCGTGTACTTTAAACCACTTATGTTTGAGTGCAAGTTGGAGTTAGAAGAGAAAATAATATCTCAGTGGCTTTGAGGATTGAGATCATATATTGGCAAAGTGGTGCAATTATAGCCCTATTAGTCTTCAACAAATGTCCATACCTTAGCCTTGAAGGCGGAGAAGCAACACAAGAGTAGCAAATTCACTCTATCCTTCAAATAGGGTTTGACCATGGGCTCGGGCAACTAGAGCACATTGAAAAAAATGCCAAGAGTTACTTTTCACTAGGAAAAGCCAACATAGAAGGGGGAAAAAAGGATTGATTGGGCCAACTCCCCCATGATATTTCTAGCCAAGAAATATTTTGAAGTGTCATAGTTATGGATCCATTGCATTCAACAGTTCAAACATGAGATTTTTTTTTTTGTGGTGCAAGGTGTAATGAAAGAAGTTGATAGTGGAGACTCTAGAGATAATGAGAAGATGGTATGTAAACTACCACAATTGAGGGTGAGATATTTGTAATTTGACAAGCTCTCTAGATTATAACCGCAAGGGATTAGAAGTGACTTAGGTATAAGAACATTCGTACTCTTTGCACAGTGAATGAGAAGGTGTGCAATTTCATTATAGATGAGGGCGATTATGAGAATGTGGTGTGTACATAGATTGGTAGACAAATTGAGCCTCACTCTTCAACACATTTTCAACCATGATCACTGTTAACAAGAGATGCTTGGAAGAGTTTTCATTAGAGACAAGCTACACGATTAGGTTTTTTTTGACGTTGCACGTATGAATGCATGTGACATTTTATTGGGCCAACTGTAGTAATATGAGAGATATACTACAAAGGCAAAAAAAAAAAAAAACCCGATTATTCATCAAATATAAGAAGGGTATTGTATTTTTTTCCCTTGTAAAGTCAACAATGATGAGTACTCATACAGAGATGGGAGTTATAATCTCATACTATATTTTTATAGACTATGAGAGAGGCATTAGTGGGATTAACTTTAGTGATGTTGGAGAGTTGTGAGATAGATTAGCCAATATTTGATTCAATGCAACTTGAATTGAAGGAGTTTTAGGATGTTCTAACTTATAAACTATCACCCGAATTACCACCCCACTAGAGATTTAACAATCTGTAGACTTTTTTTTTTAACCAATGCCTCTCAATTGACTGGCATATCAAATGCGACTAACAAAGTATGTGGAGCTGTAGAAGCAGGTTTGGGATTTGATGGCATAAGGGTTGATTCATGAGAGTATCAGTCCGTGAGTTGTACTAATTCTGATTATACTCATATTTGGTTGTGACACATGTGCATTGATGCCAGGGTAATAAATAAGATCATCATTAATTATCGGTTGCCTATTGTGAAATTGGATGATTTTTTGGATCAGTTGCATTGAGCTAGATTTCTTGCAAGATATATCATTACAATTGATATCATTAGATTCAGATTAGGCATAGGGATAAGTGGAAGGCTACCTTCAACATGCGGGATGGATTGTATGAGTGGGTGACATGTCCTTTGGTCATTCCAATGCCTTTAGTATTTCTGCAGTATCTTGGTGTATAGTTGTTTAATGGAGGACTATTTTCAACACTTGCGATATGTGTCTTTAATTTTTAGGCTAGAGCAGCTATATGACCAATCTAAGATGTGTCATTTTTTGACGTTGTAGATGTGGTTCCTTAGATATATTATTTTTGCTGTTGTCTTTGAAATGGACCTTGCTAAGATCGAATTTATTGTGAATTCCCCTAACCCGCAATTGTTCACTTAGTATGCCGATTTCATATATTGGCTTCTTTATACAGGTGATTTATCAACAGTTTTAGCTCTCTTATGACACCCTTGACGATTCTCTGCAAGACGGATAGATTTGCCTGGACAGAGGAGGCATAAGCTAATTTCGATGCCTTGAAGAATTAGGTTACTCAGCTTCATGGTCTACTGTCAGTTTAATGTGATGCATCCCATGTAGGGATTGGGGTTGTCGTGAGTTTATAAGGGCATTTTATCTTTTTTTTTAGGGATAAGTTGACTGATTCCAAACGAAATTATTGCATGTATGACTAAAAATTTTATGCCATTGTGAAAGCTCTTAGTCATTAGAGTAATTACCTACTGACAAGCGAGTTCATTCATTATACTTATCATGAGGCATTAGGCTGAACTCTTCTCTTTTCCTTTTGTGCTCAAGCATAAAGCTGGGAGTTAAAACAATATATTTGATGTGTTGAGTTGTAGCCACTTATTAATCATCACCATGTAGTTGAAGTTAGTTGGTTTCAAAGTATTAAATGACTTGACTTGTAAGCCACTGATGAAGACTTTCAAGAAATTTGGAAGTATTTCTAGGGGAGATTATTTTAGCTATTTCATAGATTAGATGATTATTTATTTCATTAAAATAAGCTTTGCATTTCTATGAGCTCACTTAAGTAGAGCATTTTGTATTAGTGCCAATATTGAGGAATGACAAGACATTATGGTAGGGATAAGACTTTATCCCGAGTGAAGGAAAATTATAGTGACTCAGGCTAATACAAGATGTAGACAAACATGTCAGACAGTGCATGATATATGATTTCGCTAAGACATGAGGATAGAGTATTGGTTTGTACACTCCCATTACCTTTCTAGAATCACCCTTGTTGGATGCGAGCATAAACTTCATGGCGGGTTTGTCTCAGACCTAATAGAATAAGGACTCTGTTATGGTTGTATTAGATCTCTTTTTCAAGGCCGCATATTTTCTACCTTGTTATAAAACGATTGATGCTTCACATATAACAAACATGTATTTTAGGTAGATAGTCTATCATAATGGTGTGTCCAGGACCATCACTTCAAATAGGGATAACGATTGATGCTTCACATATAACAAACATGCTATTTTTGAGTTACTTTTGGAGGACCCTATGGTGTAAGCTAACTTCAAATATTCAGTTAAGTTTAGCCGTGCACTCTAAGATAGATGGAGAAATAAAGGTGGTGAATCATATTTTGGGGGATCTCCTCATACGTTTTGTGGAAAAGAACATAAGGTAGTGGGATTTGATTATTCGTTAGGTTGAGTTTGCTTACAATAAGTCTACTAGTCAGTCCACACGTTTTAATCCCTTTGAGATTGTATATGGGCAAAACCTTCTCACACCTTTGAAATTAGGGCCAATACACCTATCTATTGAGCTTAGTATTAATGTAGATGCAAGATCTTAGAGATTCAGACTCTACATATGTTGGTGAGGAAGTAAATCTTCAAATAGATCATCAAGTATTAAAAGCAGAAAATAAATCCAAGAGATCCTAAGATTCTAAGGAGTACGATTCAATATGGACCATATTGAAGGAGCAATTCCCCACTAGTTTTTTCAGAAAGCTGATTTTATAAGCTAACAACCCATTCGAGATTGTAAAGAAAATTAATGACAATGAGTGCAAGATTAACTTGTCCTTGGACTATAACATGGGTGCTACATTCAGGGTTTCTAATCTATCTTCATACATTGAAAACTTAGGTGCTTGCAGTAAATAGGGCAAGCCCTCTCCTACTCGAGGAGAATGATGTGGACATTGTTTTCCCGAAAGCAATACAAGAAGGGTTTCCTCATCTGTCAGTGATGGACGTGTGAAACATATAATTGGATCTGAATTCTTTTCTCTCTAGTATGGTCCATATTTTCCAGCATCCGATGGTTAGGCTGACCGCTCAGGAAATTAATTACTTTAATTAACATTAGTATTAAGAATAATTGTTTGGGCAACAACATATTTGTTTCTTTTGGACTGATTTGGGCAGCTTTTTTTATTTTTATTTTTATTTTTATTATGTGCTATTTTGAGATTTTCTTAGATTTCTCATCGTAGTAGTAATGTGTCAATTTTTTTTTTTCTTTTCAAGTGGTGTGCTTGTAACTTGATTGGGGAATAGAGGCCAGATCCTCCTTGGAGTTCATAATTTTTCGTAACTGTCACTGAATGATGCTCTCTTGCTATTCTCACATAGGAAAACAACTGTTGATGACTGTACCCTTGCCTATCTAGCACTCGCTTAACTTCCTCAATGCCTTGTTACACACAACGGAAACCATCATTGTATTTTCTGCCCAAATCCTATTTGAATCTCAGAATTTTGCTCTTATTATTACTTCTGCAATTTCCTCAATCTCATTTTTGATCCTTAAATACCATCTAGGAACCCTAGATTGGTGTCATAAGAGCCAACAACAACTTCATAGAAGCACCTTTTTAGTGATAGGTGAGATTTTTCTATTGGTGTGCCAGTATTTTTTCTCTAATGTCATCCCTATCTACTTTTTGATTGAAATAAGGTTTTATTAGATGTGTTTGATATAGTACATGACCCTATTGATGTAGCCAAGCTCCATTTGTAGGACCTTTCTGGTGTTGGTATAATGGTTGAAGATGTTGCGGCCAACCTAAGAAATGTAGCCATTCCATGTGATGTTTCTGAATTGAAATTTTATAGTCAATTAGAGTGGCATAATTTGGTGATTGATGTTATTCTAGCCATTGCAGATGGAATTGGCCAAAAAAATTGAAGATAATTGTAGAGAATTACATGTTGACAATAATATGATGAAGGGATTCTTCGTTTACATGAATCTTTTTAATCCCATAATGCTCTTCTTTTAATTGTCGAGTCATACCAGAGTGGATTTTTTTTCTCATTGAGTGGTTAACAAATGTATTGTTGTAAAAAACATTTAAGTGATTGACCCTCAACTTCAAATTTAAGCATTTTGGGATTAAAGTGCGTTTAATATTGGCATATCTAGACCAATTTTAATCCATTTATGGATCACTCGATATAAAAAGTGGTATTAGGACTGATGGTTTGGCTAGGATTAAGTGATTGATGCAATTTGTGGCTCCTATGGGACTTGTGATGAAATATGAAATATTAGGACTTATTTGTGGCTCCTATGAGACTTAATTAAATATTTTTTTTTCAATTTGTGGTCCTATGGGACTTATCCGATTTCTTCCATGGTTGAACTAGATTTAAGACTCTGATTCCCATGGTCCTGCCATGTTGTTGAGCGGGAGCCCAGTGCTTGATTCTAGATTATGTGAAAGCTTTTCTTTTAGGGTGGAGTAATAACCAATATGAGAGCTCTCATATGAAGTAGAGGCTGTTAAGGCATGCGAGGGTGTATTAAGTTTCGTAGGGGGTAGTTTAAAAACATGTCCGTGTAAAAATATTTAGTGATTGGCCCTCACCCATAATCTTACACTTTTGGACCAAAAGTGAATTTGATCATTGGAGCATCTAGCCCAACTTCGGTTTCCTGTTGGGGCACACTAGGGTGGGTTGATTAGATTTTGAGCTATGGCATCAGACTAAAAAAGTATTGCTTGTACTATTTGGGTGTGCCAGCCATTTTAACTTCGTATTTTGAAAAATGTGATGATTTTGTGATTTTGAAAATAATTTAAATATGAATATAATCTTTTTTAATTTTAAAAGTAACATTTTAATTTTAAAATAGGTGAGACCAAACGGGTCTCACATTTTAAATTAGTTTAGATGATTGAATACAATACTACAAGTAATACACTTATCCCGAGAATATAAATATATCACTTGTAATAGAGATTCAATCACCTAGGTTAAATAATTTGTGACATCCTTTTTTATTTGCGAAATATTTTATAAAAAGACCAATAAGTTCTCCTACCTAACATAAAAAATTAGATTAAGTTTATTTTATCTGGGTTCCAGGTTCCCTATAGAGGCAAGCCCCTATAGTTAATTACATCTTAAATGACTGAGGTCACTTAAGAAAACTCTCGATAAAGATCAGGTGGTTTTGTTTTCAAGATTTCAAAGTTTAGATTTTCACGATTGAACATGGAAAAATTAATTGAGAATGACTCAAAATAGGAACATTTATTTAAGGAATCCAAAAGAATGAAAAGTAGGGGATATCACAGATTCAGGGAGAACCCCGGTGACCTCCCAACTATCCTATGGTTTGGCTTTATATCTTTTAAATGATGTTATTTAATATTGAATCCTACCACTTATTTAGAATTTAGGATTTATATTTGCACGATGTTTAATCGTACAAATAGTCTAAAAAGATAAGAGGATTTACATCGTACCGGACGGTAACCTCAGAATCTTAAGGTGTTAGGACTTATAATTGCACAACAGAGTTGTGCAAAAGCCTAAAGGGTGATCCTATGAGTTGTTATTTAAACTAAATAAAGTGATAGGTGATGTGAAGACGATTTGATGTTGCAAATCCACCTTGAAGTTGTTCTCCTTATCGTGCTGCCCACGGTGCTCGCTCCAAGCTCTTCTTCGTAGCACCTCCAGGTTTAGTTTTAGTTTTGAAAACGCACCTAACCATTAGGTTATCTTATACTAAGGTATAGTGTGTATCAAAGTAACTAAGTATGCAGTATAAAAGAAAAGAACAATATAGTGCATAATAAAAAGAAAAGACGGTATAGCATGCTGAAAGAATAGTATAACATGCTAGAAAGAGCAGTATAACATGCTGGGAAAGTAATATAACATGCTTGGAAATAAATAAATAAAATGCTGCAAGGTAAATCACACCTGTAAATTTGAGAAGTTTGCTGCTCATTTAAGCTAGTTATTACTCACTGTATAAAGAAAAGTTGTTTGGAAACTTCGAGAAAATCGACGATAAATCTACGACGAAAGATGCAAGAAAAATTGACAAATAATAATTTAAATAAAATCATCAAAATCTCGGGAAAATCCCGAAAAAAAAATCACGAGTGCTTTGTCCAAAATTCCAAGAAAACATACGAAAAGATCCGAAAAGAGGGGACCGCAAGCACTCGGGTCGGGGCTAGTCTCAAATATATATTTGTACTCGAGAGTCATTGAAGGCTACTCGGTTACCCGGATGCGTAAAACCCGATACTCCACTAGAAGGATGTCCTACTGAACCTAATTTAGAAGGGTATTTCTTAGCCCATGATCGGTAATCAACAAGTGGACAACCCAATTTTTAACACCTCTTTAAAACTTAAGTTTTAACATGCATATGTATATCAGACATACAAAAGACAGGTTGTTTTAATTTTGATTTTGTAATGAAAATATTTTTTATAAATATTCTATCTGTCCTTATGAATTTATTTTATTAATTTTAAAAAAGAAATGGTTGTCCACAAATCGATCACGTCATCTGGCCTAAGACTACCAACAACTTAAGAAGGTACGGGTCCTCCTCTAGTCTTATGTCAGTGAATGATACTGTCATCCTACAGTTCATTAGGTCCCAAAATTGAGTTCGGGTGTTGTAGGATGAGGTATCATTGTGCTCTACCACCGACGTGCCTTTGTCATCATCACCCTAAGCCCAAAATAATACCCGACCTACTTGCGACTTTACTTGATGGTTTCACATATAGCAAAATGCTATACATGAGCATCTATGTATCAGACATAAGCACAGAAAACCGAACCAAGAAGCAAGAAAAGAAAAAAAACAAAAATGGGGATGAGAGAGAGGAGAAATGATCCACCCAAAAGATCGAAGGAAAAAAAAGGTAGAGCAATTCTCAAAGTCATATAAAAAAGACCTAAAAAAAATAGAACCCATGGTCCTTGAATCAATCCTATAAAGATATCATTTTCTCACATTTCATAAGCGGATCAATCCAATTTACTCCACTAAAAGGTCATAAGTTAAAGCTCACAGGTAAGACAACAAGAAGAAAACCAACACCCTCAAGCTTACGGGTAGGGGCTAAGGAGAAAGTCGTCACAATATTTAAGCTCACACACCCAAGCCTGAACTCGAATATAACATTTATGTTATCCAAACCTTAACATCGAACTTCCAAAAACTCTTTAATGAATGACAATTTTATAAGCTTTCAAACATTTTATGAATCCAATTTAATATTAATCCCAAAATGAAGCTTCAAGAGCCTTTTACATTTCATAAAATATAGGAGAACAATCCATAGAGAGCATCCTTCTATACTTCCAAAAATCATGCCATTATCAAAGTCCTTCAATTCCAATCCTCATTAAAAGCTTTTCACACTTGCATAGAAATAATACCAATTTCAGAAATTCTTACGGCTAGATACATTTAAGGAAGACAAACAAAGCCCAAATAAACTTTCAACATGCTCACAAGTAGAGACAAGAAAGAGGACAGAGCCTCACAAGTAAAGCCAAAAGAAGGGGGGTAGCCAAACCTTACATCAAGCCCGTAGGCAGAAGCAACAAAAAAAGAAGTAAATCCCAACAGTAGGTTCTCGAGTAAGGCCAAGAAGGAGAAAGCCACCACACAATCAACCCATGAATAAGGCTAAAGAGAAAGCCAATTGAAACCCAGCCCAAACTTACGAATAAGGGCAGCAAGAGAGCAGCCACCACAATATTTAAGCTCGCGGGTAAGGACAAGAAAGATCATAGAGGCTCACGGGTAGGAACAAAAAAGAGAACAACCCAGCCCCAAAACAAGCTTTTCGAAGTCCCTAAGATAAAAGGAATGACATGTATATGTATTTCACATAGAGGGGCATCAAAAGGAGGCGAGATCGAGCCCTAAAAACAGGGCAAAACCAAGCCATCACAAAGCCAAAGCGAAACAACAAGTCCATAAATTTTATTTGGATGAATCGTAGAAAACCTCATTTTTTAAATTATGCAAGCAACAAATCAATTCTCCTGATCTTCATAAAACAAATTTATCCATTAACTTTCATACTTTCATAAAACAAGGTGGCTAAGGGATTCATACATGCAATTCAATTCCTCATCTCTAACCAAATTAAACCCAATATAAAGATTAAAGAAAAGAATACAATTTAAACCAAAATTGCATCCACCAAATGGGGAAAACAAAACAACATTTCCAACATGAATCCAACCTAAAAGAATCAAAGCCGAGCTTACTAACATAGGAAAAATAAAGTAAAATTTCCAGCATTTTCCATTTCCGAAGGACTAAAACCGCACCCAACAAATGGGTCAAAACAAAACAAATTTTTAGCATTTTCCCTCTCCAAAGAGATTAAAATCGTATCCAACAAGAGGGGAAAAACAGAGATGAGCCTTTCCAGCATGAATCTATTTCGAAAAGATCCAAATCATACCCAACAAGATGGGAAAAACATGGCCATCAAATCCAAATCCGTTAGAGCCTTATATTCCGAGGTATTAGAACTAATATATGTTCCAAACTGCAGCAAGTAACATGAACGAATAAGCATAAACAAGTTCCTAATGCCAACATGTTATTTAGCATTGAAACTAATTCCAACATCCATTTGAACAAAATATGTATAAGAAAAGCTTTAACATTACATTTTTTTTAAGCATGCATTCCATAGAATAAAAACTAAAAAAACTCTTCAGAAGAAACCTCATTCATCATATATTTTGAGCAGAGAAAGAAAAGAAGGCAGCCCATGTATGCTTCATTTCTCACTAAACCTAGCAAGAATCCATGCTCAAATCTCGAAACAGGCCTAGATTTTTACTTCCACATGCCATGCTACCATTTGTGAATATGAAGTGATTAAAAGAGCAAACATCAAAACCAAGAAATCAATTGAATGAGGGTAAAGTAACAAGCTCTATCAAACCTCTCCATACCAAGGCTAGCCGAAACATCTTCCACCTTTCTTCCCTTCCCTTTTTTTATCTTTTTTTTTTTTTTTTAAAGAAACAAAATAAATCAGCTTAATGTCCCAATCCAAGCAACACATCATATTTTAACATGCATAAAACCATGTCTTACAGTTAGGAAATAGGAGAATACAACACCCGTGCACATGCACCTCATAAAGATGCAAACCCCCAATTCCACCAAGTGGAACACATTAAGCCTAAAGAAGCTTTCACATGCTTTAAAAGATTAAAGAATTATTTTTAGATGCCATCGGAAACGTTGCAAATCAGAGGAAGGAAGATAAATACCTTTTAATGTTGATTCAAAGCAAAAAAAAGTAAGACAGATCCAATAAAATGTCTCCCACAGAAATCCTTCTCCTAAAAGCTTCAAGAAAGTAGCACCAACAAATCCTTTAAGCTCCCAGCGCATAAAAAAGCTAGACAAGTAGAAATTTCGACAAGGCCTTTCTCCTAAAGCTTCGAGAAACAGCCACCAACGAATGTTTCACCCTGGCAGCGCCCGAAAACGTAGTTTTGAAAGGATTTTGGCAAAATTTTCTTTTCTAAAAGCTTCAAACAATGAAAACACAACCTCCCCTTTATTCTCAAAATTTTCAACAACTGAACACAGAGAATCTAAGAAGCTTTTTATGGGCAGAGAAGAGGGGAAGAATCAGCCACCTACCAGCCTCATTGGTAGCCGAATCAGGTAAAGGGAGAAGAGGAGAAGTACTTAAGGCAGGAGGAAATGCAGCCTAGGGCAGAGGAAGAGTCGGCCAGGTGGAATTCTCCGTTGGAAAGCCGCTCGGTCCAGCGAAGCTCGAGGAGGCAAGCCACGTGCGCGAATGACAGAGGAGACGCAGGAGGGGAAGACTCGACAGGCGAGCCAGGGCTGCGATCGAGCCATGCCTGGGAAATGAGTCGCGGGAGCTAGGGCACGCCGGCTCTCGATCGAGGCAGAGGAATGTCACGTGTGCGACTGGAGGAAAGCCGTGTGTGGGAAAGGGTCAAATAGGATTTAGGGTTATAAATTAGTTTATAACTAGTGATATAATTATAAAAATACCAAATATTTGAAAAATAAAATTTGATTCGCCCCTTTTATTTGTGTCATAGCACATCGAAAATGGATATTTTTTTTGGGTAATTCTGACGTTCTGGACGCACTGGCGCAGTCCGTTTTGCCACCGGAAGTCGTTTTGATGAATTCATTGATTTGCGTGTAAATTTTCTCGTGTCGGAAATATGGCAATATGAGTGTCTTTTCCTACTAAAATTTGTGTCTTGAACGCGTTGGCGCAGTCCATTTTGTCGTCGGAGGTCGTCCGAAGAAGTTTGCATTTTCACCAATCTTTTAAGCTTAATTGAAGTCCGATCTTGTGCATTTTGTGTGTGTATGTGACGATAAAGTCATGAAGTGATTTTTCTAGGGCTCGAGATTCTATTAGAAACTTCTCTCTGAGTCTACACATTAGCCCTTAACCGCTCGTTCATAAGACGATGATTTTGAGACCATAAATGCTAGACATCACAAGAAAATAGGAAGTGGCTGGAATTTCTGAAAAGGGTGGGTCCAGTTCTAGTTTTCTAAGATAGTCAATAGGAACTCCTAGAGCTAAATCCTAGGATCCTCAGAAAAAGTAGTGACCTCAAAATGAGGTCAACAACCATCTGAGTTGAACTTGATGCTAAAAATCATTCGACATCTCATTGTTTCCTTACTCTGAGGAATATTTAGGACGTCATGTATGGACCCGCCGAAGGGCATTCATTTCCTCCATTACTGTAACTTTCTAGGTCAGATGCCCTAGTGCAACCTCAATAGTTGTTGGGATTTAATGAACCGTCAAGGCGGTAGCAAATGCTCTGTAGGTCGGCGATAAACTGCGGAAAAAGAAATATTTTGTTATGGAATAGAGAGCATATTTGATTGCATATCTTATTCAGGTAACTTACCTCATTTGGAGTAGTAGTGCTGGGATGTCGCTAGGAGTGGATTCAAGGTCCTGCAATGAGGCAGTGGGCTCTAGAGGGGCATCGGGACGAGTGCGCCGAGTGTAGACACGAAAAGTGGAAGGGGAGATGGTCGAACAACAGGAGCCAGATCTTCCTCGATGTTAGTAACAATGGGAGGAACATTCATAGGAGTACGATAAGGAATTGTGTCTAAGAAATCTAGTTTTCCCTCACTTCAGGTCGAGTTAAGGAAATAGAGAATACTTTAAAAAAAAGAGACATCAACACTCACATAGATTTTTTTTTGTGATATGATCAAGACAAATACTTTTTTTTGAGTGGCGGGGTATCTTAAGAAGACACATTTTATCGATTTGGGATCAAGTTTATTCTAACTGGAGTCAGCGTTCCGAACAAATGTTGTGTATCCAAAATTTTAGGTTCTAAAATGGAGAATATCGTATTGGCAGGAAAGTATGACATCAAGACGATTAAAGGGGTTCAAAAGTTGTGAATTTTAGAGGGGCACTATTTATGAGATAGGTGACGGTTAGTATAACATCATTCCTAAACCATTTGGGACATTAGATTGAAACATAGTGGAGTGAGCAACGTTAAGAAGATATCGGTTTTTCCTCTCGATTACCTCATTTTGTTGAGTGTCCATACACGAGCAACGGTGGAGGATGCCCTTACTTATCAAGAATTCATCTAAATTAAAATTAAAAAACTCACGACCATTATCAGTCCAAAGGGCCTGAATTGGTGTTTTGAATTAGGTCAAAATGAAAGTGTTGAAGTTTTGAAAAATGACAACTTCTAATTCGTTTTTTAAAATATAAATCCACATAATTCGAGTGCGATCATCAATCAAAGTAAGGAACCACCATTTTTGGTGTAGTTGGGAGTGCGAGAAGGTCCCCTTACACCACTATGCATGAGTTAAAAATGAGCAGAAGGTGTGTAAGTGTGGGGTGGGTAATGAACCCGATGATGTTTGACCAAGTGACATGTCTCTCACTTGAAACTTGAAAGACTTTGATCAAAAAATTCCAATTGATACAAATGTTTTAAATATTGTAAACTAGGATGACCTAAACGACAATGTAACAATATAATTGGGCATTCTGTGACTCAAGATAGGCTATAACTACTGAGTGGTATATTCTCGTTCTCCGTTCTTTTCTCTTGGAAGTAGTAGAGTTCAATTATCTGCTTAGCAGTTCCAATCACTCCCCGAACAACGATTTAGAAAGACACAAATATTATGAGAGAAATGAGCAACGCAATTAATGTCATGTGTCAACTTACTAACATATAAAATGTTACACTTCAACAGTGGTACATTTAACAGATTCCAGAGTTAGCCGATTTAGAATAACAAAACCTATACCAGTAATGGAATTACAGGAGTCATCCGCAATTCTGACCGTATCTTTTTCAGAGCACGGATAGTACGTTGAGAAAGCTTGTGAGCATCCAATCGTATGGTCTGCGACACCTAAATCAATAATCCACAGAATAGAGAAGCAAAAAGACGTGAGTGTCATATAGATAGTACTTTCATGGATGTGTGAGGTCAACGAGCCAGCAAATAACTGATTTAATCCAAGCAGCTTGATTAAGTGCTCCATCTGAAGTTTCAGAGACTCAGAGGTTTTTGAAATGCTTTGGGTAGGTTCGGTTGAACTGTGGTAGACTCTGATGTTGTAGTAAGACCCTTGACAGCGGATGATTTGATCGAGCATTTGTATGTTGATTTTTTGCTTAACGTCCAACACTTGTCGCTAGTGTGGTTGGGTTTGTGACAATAATGACAAGTAGGGTGACTTGCCTAAGAGTGTTTAGCACTATTAGAGACCAATACAGACGATTTGGTTGAAGGGGTGGAAGTATTGATCATGACAAATCTTTGGCTCTCTTCGTGGTAGATCTCGATGAAAGCAGCATGAGCGGAAGGAGGATCCTGTCCAACATTACGGCCCCGGATTTCGTCAAGGTCTTTGTTGACGTCCACCAGGAATTGGAACATAAAATCATTTTCTACAATTTTCTGAAAGAAAGAAAGATCGGTCGAAGAGTCCCAAGCGTAGTCGTACTTACTGGTCACATTCCATTTATAGTGCAACCAGGTAATTGTAATTGTAGTACCTGGTCACGGTTCTTGATCCTTGTTTTGCCTCTCGGATCTTCTTAGACGCCTCATAGAATTGGTTAGGTGTTTCCTACATTGGAGTATGTATCACGGATTGTTGTCCAGAGGGCACTAGCGGAAAGAAGAAACATATATGAAGGACCAATCGACGACTCCATGGAGTTGATCAGCCACAAAATGATTATGGAGTTCTCCATTTCCCAACTTCATATGCCGGGTAAGTCTTTGGAGGTTGCCTATGAGATGGTCAAATTTTCCATGTCCTTTGATGAATAAGGGCACCATTTGGGACCAGTGGAGAAAGTTAATATCGTTTAGTTTGTGAGTTGTGATCGAGAAGTTCATGTTGATTTCTATTCCTTTAGTCTACGCGGGAACGGAGGTTTGAGTCAAACCTTTGGTGGAATAAAGAATGCTATCTGAGTATTGCTCAGTGTTGGAGGAGTTTGCAATGATTTCGACTGAGCAAAAAAAAAATTTGGTTGAGATTCGAGACATTGTCGGATTTCAGCAATAGATCACCGACTGTCGGATAAAAAAAACAGGTAATCGGGACAATTGCAGGAGAGACTATCCGTTGGAGAAAAACTGAAGGGAGGACCGACATGACAGTTGGCAGGAGACTCTTTACTTGTAGGGAGGAGGCTAGCAGTTGCCAAGGAAATCGGCGGCTGCAGGGAGCAACAAGGGAGGGCTGGCGGCTGCAAACTTCAGTTGGAAGGGCCAATGAATAGTAGTTCCTGCGGAGACCCTACAGGGAAAGTCGGCGATGGCTGAGATCTCGGGTTAGATTCTGGCTCTTATATCATGTTGAAATATTTGAGTAGAGCAACAAAACTCACTGATAGAAAGAGGGGTATATAAAGCCTATTAAAAGGGGCACTCATAAGGGACGAAAAAAAAACAAAATAAAGGGAAATAGCGAAGAAATAAAAACATAATAAAGGAAAATAGGAAAGCAAATAACAACAAATAAAAAAAAATCTGCATATTAATCATGCTTGGGGATACCCGTTATTATTTTAATATTCCAATAGTTTCCATTGCTGATAAATAACTTGCTCTGAATTTATTGGTGCTTGGTAAACAATGTCCTTATTCCTTGTATTTCATGTTTATGCGCATCGCTGCATTAATATATTGAGTAGCACTGTTATTTTGCATTTTGACCTAAGATTAGCATTTATTATCTTGGCTGGATTTAGATTTTCTTAGATTGAATATATTCTTACGAGTATTAATTCCGCAGAACAACCTAGAAGACCTATACAGCCTTCTTCGATTCTTACACGTAGAGCCTTGGGGAAATTGGGCTTTGTAAGTTCTCAATGGTTTGTTCTCTTTAAAAGGCTGTATTTACTGATATTCTTTATATCAAGATGCTTTCATTATT
>JXCR01148098.1:25105-45175 GCA_002079205.1 Phalaenopsis hybrid cultivar
CAAAAATGTGAAAGTAAATTCATTGATTGCGTTTGTTACGAAATTTGTCTACAGTTGAATGTATTGACATTGGAGCGAAGTGATATTTTTTCTTTAAAATGCTAAAATTTAATCCAAGTGCCAAAGCCAAGATATATGAACATCATCTATTTAAATCATGCATTCATGATAAACTCTAGCTGTATGGATTAATTAACCATACTTAATTTCTTATGCCACAATTTTAAAATATGTTACATATCTAACGAATGAAGCATGGCATTGTCAATGTTGGGGCTTAGGCCCAACTTTCATTTAAAAGGTTGCCTGCTAGAGGCCTTTAATATTCGACTCTGCCTTTTATTTGCTATGCCAAAATAGGTACGTCTCAGTTTTTTTTTTCTTATTGTTTTTTTCATCTTGAATTATTCATTTTGGGTGTGCTTCACTTGAAAAGACAAAGTTGTAAAATAGCACATGATCACTTCTCCTTCCATGTAGGTCGAGTCATCTCTGAAGTTCATCCTGAGCTGTTTAATTTTGTAACCATGCTGTTTTAAGTATTTTGTCTTTTCCCCCTATCTATTTTGTATTTTTCTTTTGGAAGATTTACATATATACCTCTTAATTTCTATGTATTTACATATCTAACACCTAAACTTCAATTTCTACATATATGCCACCTTACCTATGCATTACAAAGTGCTTCACTTTTTAAAAGTTAAAATAGTGGTGTTTTTTTATGTGATGTGAAAGAATTAGGTGGTGTAAACATAAACAAATAAAATTTAAGTGCCCCTTTTTCATTGTCCTTTTTTTCTGACATTTTTTGCTTGACTGAATTTTTTCTTTGTATTCTCTATTATAAAATCTTGTTGACTTACNTATTCGTGTGTCAGTTTGTAAAAAGTTGAATGTCCTTTTTAGGTAATTTTGACGTTCAGGACGCGCTGGTGCAGTCCGTTTCGCTGTCGGAGGTCATTTTGATGAATTCATCGATTTCCGTGCAAATTTTCTCGTGTCGAAAATATAGCAATATGTGTGTCTTTTCCTATCAAAATTAGTGTCCTGGACGCCTTGGTGCAGTCCATTTTATCGTCGTAGGTCATCCGGAGAAGTTCACATTTTCACATGTCCTTTAAGCTTAATTGAAGTCTGACATTGTGCAATTTTATGAATTTTGTGCATTTGGTGTGTGTATGCGACGATAAAGTCCTGACGAGATTTTCCTAGGGCTTAAAATCCTATTGGAAACTTCTCCCTGAATCTCCACACAATAACCATTGACCACTCGTCCATAAGACGATGGTTTTGAGACCATAAATTTTAGACATTACAGGAAAATAGGAAGTGGTTGGAATTTCTAAAAAGGGTGGGCCCCAATTCAAGTTTTCTAGGATAGTCAATAGAAACCCCTAGAGCTAGATCCTAGGATTCTAAGGAAAGGAGTAATGACCTCAAAAGTAAGGTCAACAGGGTGCAAATGGTCTTAATATTATTCCTATATGCTTATTTGGTTGGAATAAAGTTCCCAGCGTAGAATAATTATTTAGAGCTAATCTGATTCAATTTCGATAATCGGGTTTCTTTTCTTTTTTTATTGTATATATATTTTTATTCTGAATAAACATAGTTACTTAAGCTATTTAGTATCTTCTAATGTTGGATTTCATCTCTGATTTTACAGGAAATTAATTAAATCATTCATCCAAGGCTTCCTTCCAGGTATTGCACTAAAGATTTTTCTTATCCTGCTGCCAACAATATTGATGCTGATGTCCAAGTTTGAAGGATTTGTGGCATTATCAATCCTTGAGCGAAAAGCAGCATCGAAATATTATTTCTTCTTACTTGTAAATGTATTCCTGGGGAACATAATTGCTGGAGCTGCATTCCAGCAACTCAAAACTTTCATTCACCAGTCAGTTAATGAGTATGGTCTCTTGCCTCTTTCTTAACTAACAAGCGAATATATTAGGATGTTACATGTTTAAAAGCCTATACTCCCAAAAAATGCCTTTTATTTTTGATTCTCAAACTTATTTGTAAATTCTCTTACAAAGTCTCAACCTGTATTTATGTTCGGTTCTTCCGTTTTAATTTTTGAAGTGTATATATCACTTAAAACCAATTCTGTTAAAACTTAATATGTGCGAGTCTTTCTTTTTTTCAAAGCTTCAACTAACTTCATCAATTGCATTGGAATGTGGCTTTGGTTCTGTTTATGCAATAAGAGTTGTATTTGAAGCCCTTAAAAAATCTGATTTATGATTACAAATGTTTTTTTATGCATGTTTTTTATGTTTATGTGTAAGATTTTTCTTTGATGATTGGTTTTCTCTGACATTTTAAATTAAATTCTTTCTTAGACATTCTTTATGAGAAAAAAATTAAAGTTCCAATTTCTTAATATGTTTTTGAGCTATGAATTTCTAATAATTGACAGTTGAAAAGCATCTATTTGGAGCTTTTCTACTTAGATATTGTAGCTGGAACTTCATATCTTCTATATGTTGATTGAATTTCTTCAATCTATCCTAATACAAAAAAGTTGCGCTCCCATTATCAGAAGTTTAGGTCTACAAATATGCTTTCAAATATAATTAAGTTGGAGAATAGTGCCAACATAGTCGCCGACTCTTTGCAATGGGTCCTTTTATTCTCGGAGCTTATAAAGTGTCAAATTGGCCGCTAAACTCTTTTAATATGAACTTAAATGGTCCTAATACTCTTTTAAAAAGTGGACTGTTTCAGCTCCCTTTAAGAGTTTATAGAATAATTTGATATTTTTGTAAACTCCTGGATTAAAATAACTTTTCTAACTGTGAACTATTTTGGTACTTTTCTCATTAAAATTGTGAGTATTGATTTTTTTAAATATTTTAATTCTTAAATAAGCTTTTACCAGAAACTTTAGCAGATCTTTAATGTTGCTATTATGCAAACTAAGCCACGTGTTTCAGCATTTTGATTACTTATTTTACGTTACAGCTTTCCAAGGATTATTGGTGTTGCAATTCCAATGAAAGCATCATTTTTCATAACTTTTGTCATGGTTGATGGCTGGGCTGGCGTTGCTGGTGAGATACTAAGATTTAAACCTCTGATAATCTATCACCTGAGAAACTTCTTTCTTGTAAAAACTGATAAGGATAGAGAAGAAGCAATGGACCCTGGTAGTTTTGATTTTGGATCATCTGAACCTCAGCTGCAGCTATATTTTCTTCTTGGTCTTGCCTATGCTGTGGTCACACCGTTCTTGCTTCCCTACATAATAATATTTTTTGGCCTGGCTTATATTGTATATCGTCATCAGGTAAGCATATCCTTTTGCAAGATCATTTTTGTTGTTTACGTGAAAGCCTTTCATTTATGTTTGTCATTTTGGATTCTATTTTTATATTTTTTTGGTTTCTAGACACTTGTAAACTCTGTTTATGTCAGGAAATTATTATCTTTTTTTCTGCTTGATGTTTTATATTAAAAAGTAGGACTTGAGATACATGATAACCGATGAAAGTTAGAAATAGATACATTTGAGCCAGAAGATTGTGATGTTTACATGTTTTTGAAGATTAGACGATTACATAAATTAGTTGCATTGTGATCGAGGCTTTCATTCGGGAACCCTGTAGAGATGTACGAGGAAGTAATAACTTCTGCACCACAATCATTATGGTTTAAAAGTTAAAAAGAAGAGATGAACGGTTGCTATGGATACGATAGCAGAGAGATGAGAATAGGAATGAGGAGATGAAGATATGGCTTCAAAGGAGAGCATTCAGCGAAGTTATAAATTGAAGTCATTTTATATTAGTTAATATTCCATCATCAGTATATGAGTCAGGCTTATCGAGGCCTCATTTGGGAACCTTTTAGAGTTTCATGAGGTAGTAATTTTATCCACACCACCCTCTTTGGGTATTGTGATCATTGGCTCATTTGGCTTAAATTGAAGTCGTTAAGATAGAACAGTAGGGGAATGAGAAAAAGAGATAAATGTAAGAAGTAACTGAAAAAAAAAATAATTAAATAAATACCCGAATAAGTTGGTAAATTACAACTAGAAGGTGCCAAAAAAGTCCAAAGAACTCCAACTGGGCTTAATTCTTCGTGAAGGCTACTTAAGATGCACTAAGCAATTTCACTGGCTAGACAATGTTGTTTCTTGTGCAAAGTGAATGATAATCCAAATAAAGGAAACATATAAATAATAAACACCAACGAACTAGTTATCGGTCTAGTTCATGTTAGATCCATGTAATATTGGCATTTTTTTATTTCATTCTCTGGTCTTTCTAATTTTAAGGGCTCGAGGCATTCAACACGCCTAGGCTGTTCATCCTGAAGTTCGTTATGGCAAATCCAAATCACAACTTCCCCACTTAGTTATAGTATAATAAAGGACTGAATGGTAGATTCTAAATTCAAATATGAGAAATATTTGGATTAAATAAGCGGGAAGACAGAAAACCTGATTTGGAATTTTTTTGTGGATTAAAGAAATGGGTAACTTGAACGGTTCTTGAGAGTTTCAATTGGCTTTTAATTTCTCGTAACCTGATCTTCACTGATTTTTCTCATAACTTAAATTTAACTATTCGTCTTGGCTGGAATTTAAAGCCTTCCTACAGTTAAAAGAACATAAGAATCCAGCAGTGATGGCTTAAATGTTATTATCAAATTTAGAAAACAAAGAAGAACCTTTTTTGTATGATCCCCAGGCTTCAAGAAAGCTGTTATAAAGCAGTCCTCATGACAAATTTCACCGCAAGAACCAGAATTCACTACAGGTGGATGAAAATCAGCAAGAATCAAATCTGCCTTTTTTTTTGCTGGCTTTCAGCAAATGTTGAACAGCAAGCGTGCGGCAGGAATACTCTGTTTATGCAGCTGGGAAGCTCTTGAAAATGCCGACAAAACTAGGATCTTGGAAAATCTTAAAACTCGCTATGATTTCCTCTCCATTCACCGCTCCTAAAATAGGGAATCCGCTCAAATTAAGACTGCAGGGTATCTCACAAATTTTCTCCAAAAAAAATGTTAACTCGCCTGGGCCATGGGTATTTATGAGAGAAAACCTTTAAATTCCTAGGCTATTTAATTACTAAATTGTCCCTAATAGGACGGACAAAAAAAAGGAGAATTAAAAGTTTTTTCAATTTATAATGAAGGATTAGCCTTCACAAAGTTATGTTACAAATACATGGTGGTAAAGTATGAGGGAGAAGTAGAAATGGTGACTTGAAAGGGGAGCTGACGTTTTTTTCTGAGAAACTAAACTAGTTTAATACTCATTCATAATCCATTGTCCAAATCTAAGGGTTCTATACATAATTAAAAGATCTTCAGGATAGTTACTAGAAATAAACTAAATTAAAATAAATCTAAATCTTATGAACAAATCAGACATGAACAATATATGTTCTACTATGCTGGGGAGTATTAGAGGATTTTTTCTTGAGGCTTACTCAGCCCCATTCATGGAATTTCAAGTTCGCCGTCGTAGGTGGCATCACATAAGCTTTGGGTTCATGACGCTGGAACATGTAGTCATTGGATACATGGGCATGATAATATTACATAATTATAAAAAGTATGACACGACACACTATAGTCGCATTTTCATATTTTATAAATTATTATTTTAAAATATATAATGTTCTATTATTTTTTACTGAAAGATATCATAGATTAGAGTAAAATATGATAAATTACTACATCTAACACATAATAAAAATTACATCTCATTTCTATGTAAGAATGTTTTATTATGATAAAGATAATAGAAAAATATACATAATAAGTACCATAGAAATAGATATGCATGATATATGTAAGAGATATGTAAGACATAAGAGGAATGAATGATATGAGATGTCTAAATGATGAATAGTTGCACTAAAGAGTAGATATGCATGTTGGTAGATGCATGAAAATGTCTCAGAAGATTGCATGTTTTGAAGAATGAAATAGTTTATATATGAATATCTGAATGTTTGTATGCATATGTTCAGAGAAGTTTAACCTCTAATAATACAGACAGTGGGTGTCAGTGTACACGTATGCGTAGTGGTTTTTCTATCATCCCAGACAATTGTGATAGTTAGATCGCTAACTGTTGTGTCGGTTGAATAATATTGGTCAGGGTGAGTAGACAAAGCTTACCACTAGGTGTGAAAACAGTTAAGTTGCTCGTGTACAGTTTGTTCGCTACGCGAACAAGCCGAACGTGAACTATTTTTTGCACTCGATATATAAACAAGCCGAACACGAACAAAAATTTGTTCGTTCAACTTTATTGGGCTTGGATATATAAATATTTGAATATTAAACAGTTAGTGATAGAAGTAGAATAACAAAGAACTTGTTTTCACCGTCTGATCGTATGTTTTCCTCTTGGTTAATTCAAAGCCCTGGGCTGGGTCGTGACACTCTCATCTATGATCTAGTTGATCATGACTAAATCAAGATATCTTATAACGTTAAAGTATACAACAACAACCACAACAATAAGATTTTATCCCACTAAATGTGGTCGGCTACATGAATCCTTTTTCTCCATTGTGTCATATTGAGTGTCATATTTTCATTTAATTTTAATAAATTAAGATCTTTTTGGTTATACATCATACCCAATCCTTTTTAGGTTTACCTCTATCTTTCTTAACGTAAGTCGATTATAAGACAATGTATGTTCTAGTTTAATTAGATTCTGTATATTGTTAGACATGATACATATGCATGAAAAATATGTATGAGATGCATGATATATATGATATACATGATATACAAGATAAGCATGATAGAAAAATATACATAATAAGTCCCACAAAAAAAGATATACATGATATAAGTAAGAGATATGTAAGACATAAAATGAATGAATGATATGAGATGTATAAATGATGAATAGTTGCACTACAGAGTATGTATATATGTTGGTAGATGCATGAAAATATCTTAGAAGATTGCGTGTTCTGAAAAATGAAATAGTTTATATATGAATATCTGAATGCTTGTATGTATATGTTCAGAAAAGTTTAACCTCTAATGGTACAGACAGAGGATGTCAGTATATACGCATTCGTAGCAGTTTTTCTACCACCCCAGACAATTGTGATAGTTAGATCACTAACCGTTGTGTCGGCTGAATAATGTTGGTTAGGAGTGAGTAGATAGAGCTTACCACTAAGGTTGTGAAAACGGCTCGTTGCTCGCGAACAACTTATGTTCGACTCATTAAGTTGCTTGTGTTCATTTTGTTCGCTATGCGAACAAGCCAAACACATACTATTTCTTGCACTCAATATATAAATAAGCCGAACACGAACAAAGATTTGTTCATTCGACTTTTTTTGGCTTGGATAATTAAATATTTTAATATGAATAATAAGATCTAAATCTCGTCCATACTCTTAACTTCATACTCTACGTGGCTAGGGATGTCAAAACGGCTTGTTGTTTGTGAATAACTCGTGTTTGGCTCTCTAAGCAAATGAGCTGAACACGGGCAAATTTTTTGTGCTTGATATATTCACGAGCTGAACACGAATAATGATATTTTTTAACTAGCCAAATGCGATTCGAGCCCGGGCTCGCTCAAGCTCGTTTACACCCCACTTACCACTATAGATAATTATGATGTTTATATAGCTAATCGCTATGCCGACGAGATAATTTCGGCTAAGTGCAAGTAAGAGTTTTTCCACCCCAGCCAGTTGTGATGTTTAGATCACTAACGGTTGTGCCGACAATGTAATATTAGTCAGGGGTGCGTTAGGTTATTTTGACGGCAGTCCTCAAACAAACAAATATGTATGTAAATGCATGTAGAAGGTTTGAGTAGTTTTATTTAGAAAATGTCTTTGATGCATTCGTTATCATATATGATTTTCTTATAAACTATGAAATACTAGCATTTTATAAGATTTCTTATAGAGATAAAAAATATCAGCTTGCATATTGAATTATATTCCTTGATTACTGTAGTTTAATAGTGTGATTATTTCCGAGTTATATTTAGATAACTCATTCTGTTGCTTTAATATTTTTATGTTATAAGCTTCTGAACAAAATGAATAAAAAAGGAGAAAATGTGAATAGTAGGCGCAAACAACAATGGTAAATGTACAAATTTTTTATATTTACTTTTTTTAGTGGCTCTTTCATGAATATTTGAATATTAAAATGTTAATGATAGAAGTAGAATAACAGAGAACTTATATTCACTGTTTGACTGTCTGTTTCCCTCTTCGTTAATTCAAAGCTCCGAGCTGGGTCGTGACACTTTCATTTATGATCTAATTGATCATGACTAAATCAAAATATCTTATATTGTTAAAGCATACAACAACGGGCCTTTATCCCACTAAGTGGGGTCAGCTACATGAATCCTTTTTCTCCATTGTGTCATATTTTCATTTAATTTTAATAAATTAAGATCTTTTTTGTTATACAACATACCCACTCCTTTTTAGGTCTACCTCCATCTTTCTTATTGTACGTCAAATCTAAGACATCGACACTCAAAACTTGATCATCAGATGGTTGATGTTTAATGTGATCAAACCATCTATAAGCGACTCTATCTAATATTGTCTGTCACTGAAGCTATGCCAGCCCTTTCACAATGTATTCATTTTGTATTGTATTTAAGTGTAAAGCCACTCGTCCATATAAGCATTCCCGTCTGAGAAACATTTAGTTTTATGCTTCGCTTGACGGAACAACATTCTGCACCATAAAACATTGTAAGTCTCACCATCATCTTTATAAAATTTTCTTTTTAAGCAGTATTTTTCTATCACACAATAGGCATTCCTTCTCTTCAACTATCCAACTTGAATTTTACTAATAGCATCCCTATCTATATCACCATCACTTTGAACAATAGACCCAAGATATCTAAAATGTTCACTTTTTTTAATGACTTGATCACTCATTGTGAAAACCCAACAATTAGATCTACCACTATTAAAACTATATTCCTTGTAATCAACTTTAAATCTACTCAAATGAAAGCCTTTAGACTCAAAAATTCATCTCCATAATTCAATTTCTTACTGAAATCTTTCTCTAGTCCCATCCAAATGAATGATATTATCAGGGAAAAGCATGCATCAAGGTAAATGTCCAGTAAGATCAACCAAAAGTGAAGCAAAAAGGTATGGGCTTTAAGCCCATTTTTGATGTAATCTGACTGAAATAGGAAAATGCTTGGTCGATCCTCCTCCTTTTTGAACACAAGTAACAACTCTAGTATACTTATCTTCCTTACAGTGTTAAAACTGTAATATATTTAATTTAAGTTTCATTAATCGCATATATGATTGCACTTGGTTGAGTATTGTTAGTTTCTTCAATTAGCTTATGTCAAATGAGTCCCCACAGAGATTTGAATGTATCACACATTTTTCTTACCATATAAATCGATCATTTTTCAACATTCAGGTCAGTTTACTTATTTAATTTTAATTAGATTTGATAACCCTAGGTGTATAATCTTTTTTTTTTTTTTTTGGTCCATTGAGCAGCCTTTATCAGACGAGTGTACAAGGAAATAATGAATTGCCTTTTTTTTCATTGCTAAATTTTTTAATCCACTGTTTTCTCAGAATTTCTTGATCATGCGCGTTGCCTATATTTATCATACTATGCTTTACTTACAAAAAATTCTTGATTCCGATATAATATTACCATTTTGCTTCTGTAGAAACTTTTTGATTCACAAAATGGGCAGACAATTCTGTTCAATTAATTGCTTCCTTGAGCATTCCATCAGCGATAAAAATTTTTAAATATGTTTCTTTAAGATTCATAAACATATCTTTGTTTCATTATAATTGTGTGCTAACACTGTTAATGCATTGTTTAGGTAATAAATGTTTATAATCAAGAATATGAAAGTGCAGGAGCGTTCTGGCCGGATGTCCATGACCGCATAATCTCTGCACTGATCATTTCACAAGTTCTTCTTTTTGGTCTGTTGAGCACCAAAGAGGCTGCTGATTCAACGCCTTTCCTCATTGCTCTTCCTATTCTGACGATCTGGTTTCATAAATTTTGTAAGAGCCGCTATGAGCCAGCTTTCAAAAAGTACCCACTACAGGTAATTTTAAAATTACCTTTAATTTAAATTGACTGCATGGATGATAAACTAGCGACTGGAAACTTTATAGCGACAGATTAAGTTAATTGTTCGGTCGTTTCAATTTATGATGATTGAGCATAGAATTAGAATTAATTGAGGCCATTGGAGAATGGTACCGATATTGTTGTTAAAAAATAATTTATTTAGTTCATAAAGATTCATAAAGATTGCCTTGATGAATAGAATATATTTGAACTAACCAAACGTAAGCTGTTAAAATTCAATTTCTAGTAGTTCGAGTGTTGTGAGGGCAAGTCGGAAGCAACGTTTAGGTTTGTATTCTTTGTTATTTTGAGTTTGCTGGCCTGACTCACAAAAATAGCCTATTTGCAACACAAAAATAGCCTATTTGCAATTAGTGATAAAGGCACATACGTCTCTCGAGGCTCAACTTCGAAAGGGAAGCCTTATTATGTTGAGGAAAATGAGTCTTTGGGTTTAGCCTCACATTGGGCAGTTATAATATGATAAGATTGATGCTTATTTCTCAAATATTCTATAATATTCTATCTAGTCTTAAGAAGAAGATTCTAGGTGTTGAATTCGAGATTTCTAGGAAACACGTCGAAGGAATGAAACGTTCTATTAGGAGGCACTTAAGCGGGCGAGAGAGAGAGAGAGAGAGAGAGAGAGAGAGAGAGAGAGAGGGAGGGAGGGAGGGAGTAGTAGTAAACAAGCAACAAGTGTCCTTTATCCATAATATGACTCTTTTATTTATAGGCATAGATTCCAATATTACAAAAACACATATTAACTCCACAATCATTAACCTTTCAGGGGGGGCATTTTAGTAATTTATAAGATTATTTGCATATAATAAAGCCCATGACCTATTCGTTCGGTAAGAATCGCCGATCGTCGTAGGTCATGGTTCGATAGATTCATGGTCCGGAGAAGTGCTTCCATTAATCGTTCTGAAGGCTGATGACAGTCTTGAGGGGCTTCCTTTTAACATCTTCTGTCTATTGTTTGGTAAGGTATTTTCTCTGTTGCTGCTCTTCTGGAAACGATTGTCTATTGTGACGTTCGATCGGTCGTGCTTCCTTCCAGGGTCACCCATTTGCTTTGATATTCGTGCAGACACATTCTTATGTGAACATATTTAGTTCCTTGATTTTCTTGCTCCTCGAAAGTTGTCTAGAACGTCACATATACCTAAATGAATAAATAAATAAATGATATTATTGTGCAATAATGAACTTTCTTCGATTTTCGTGCCTAGACCATTATAAATAGGATTTGGGGCAAGAGAAGTCTACACTGTTTTAGTTCTTTTAGATTCCTTTGTCCCGTGCCTTCCTCTCTACCTATTATCCGCGTTGTCTCCGATAAGAGCGTGCTTCTTAAGAGATGAGTGACATGCGGGCGCAAGCCGGTAAGTTAAACGTGAAGCGCAAGTCAACTGGTGAGGCATTTGTGGAAGGAGTGATTAGGAAGAGAGCCGTGTATAAGCACAAAGCAGGCGATCGCTAGACTCAGCCTGTTTCTCTTGATCTTCTTGCGGGCCCTACTCAGAAGAGGGTTGTAGGACTAGTAAGAGGCCGTCCAAACGACCCTCTTGTGGGGGCACTTGCTGGGGATCAATGTTCCTGTTGCGGGAGAAAGATTATCTTCCCAGGCGGCTGCGGGAGTCATGGTTCCCCAAAGAAGTATTGAGGAGGCGATGCTGAGGCTGAGATGTGGCTTCGCCAGGCTAGGAGCAACTTCTCCTTCGAAGGTGGAGGACGAAAAAAGCAGTTGATGATCTCTTTTCTTATTCCTCTTCTGAGTGGGGGCAGCTTCTTAGTATGTAGTTTGATTTGTCTTTTTAATCCTTTCTTTTCAGGGAGCGAACATGTGAGCTCAGTGCACCGGTGCAATGTGCCGAGCGAGGTGCTGAAGGTCCGAATTTTGGAGCTCAAGATGACAACCATCAGACCCTCCTCAGAGCTGCGAGGGATGAGGAGGCAACAGGAGGGCGTCGTGTGTCCTCGAACTTCATACTCCGCTGCGTCGCTGAGGCGGAGGAATGCTTCCTCTGCTTCATGTGGTAGCTCTGAGGAGAAGGTGATGAAAGGGCCGCCGAATTACTCGAGATGGTCGAGCAAGTGGAGAGAGAAATTGCGGGGTTGCATGAGGAGGGTTGCATGAGGAGCTCACGACCTTCCGGAGGGAGATGCTTGCTAACTGAGAGAGGTTACCTTCTTATGCTCAGACGAATGGGTTTATCTCGGGCGACGCCTCGAACAACCATCTAGTGCGGTTTTTTCTTTCTTAGATATAAATGAGAGTTAGGCATAACATCCCCTCTCTCTTGTATATAGATAAGAAAATGAACTAAAAAAATATGTTTATTAATTTTGGTGATGATTACTTGGCTGTCATGTAATCGTGTCGGCGATGTTTTGACTTCTGAGATAGTTCACGTGTGTATATATATGTACGGGTCCTTACTTTGCTTTTTAGAACTCCCATTCTTTTTCTTTTTCCCCTTTTCACTTCTGTTGTTTCTCCTTCTCTTTTGTCCAACGTGATAGGCATCATGTTCCAGAAGTATTCCCAAGAGTCCGCCTTTCTATTGAGAGCTATGTTCCATCCTTAAACTTTACGGTATTATTTCTGCTTAAGTTCTCCCGAACTCGATTGCCACCATCATGACGCATGTTCTCTTCTATCAGAGGATGAGGATCCCATTGTCGATCGAGCTGTTCCACCACTTCTCTTATCGAATCGACCGTGATGGCTATGTCCAGTTCGCCGCTGACACCAGTATCCAGTTTCCGGAGCTGGAGAATAAAATAAAGGACTCAAAGATCAAGTTCTTGATCACTTCATGCTCGGACGGATGGGGAATCCACACCTTGCCCACCGTGTGAGGTAAGGAAGGTGAAGACACTGCCTGGGAAAGTTCGAGACTTTGGGGCACTGATCGAGGGAGAGCGTCTCTCCCTGTTCCAATACGTTAATTCTGAAGTGATTGAGCGAATGATCCAACTGGACGACGCGAGCACCATGAGGAGGATTTATAGAGGTTAGCGGATGACAAGGTGGTTGCTAGCGAGAGGGTTGTCGGAGAGCGGCATGTTTTGAAGAGGCCCCGTGTGAGAGGCAGTCCCCTCTCGATCGGCAGAGCCTGGGGTTGAATTGGCTTGGTCAGGTCGGTCGAGGAGCTCGATGGGGTTTGGTATTACCTATTCTTTTGTTTGTTTATGTGGGAGGTATATTTTCATAATTTTTGTGAAATTTTTCAGATTCTTAGGATGGTAACGAGGGGGATTCTTCCCGTCTGCCTAGCCCTCCAGAGTCCGGGAGGCCATCGTGTTCTCTGGCGGCAGGAGGGGCTCCGCTCATCCCTCTGCTTGAGCAGGTGAGGCGAGTCGTGCCTCCCGCCCCATTTTTGTCAGGATTAACTCCGAGGACGGGCGATGGGCTGCAGATTGGGTAGAGAGTGACGTCTCTAGGAATGAAGGTAAGGTCCCCATCTCCGATGTTGGCTTGCCCCTCGCACAGGAGGGCGTGGTTCTGTCCGAATGGTTGTTCACGCATCACCAAGTAGCCAGCTTCTGGACAAGCGACCATTATACGCTGATTGACAGGGAGATTGAGTGGTTCCTTGTGAACCAACTGAATAGAGATTATCCTTCCGTCTTGGTCGACACGTTTTGGTCTCCCGCTTTTGCGAGGAACTTGCGGTCGAGGGAGAGAGGTATACAATTCTCTCTCTTGGCATGCGTTACACTTCCAGGCCTTCCTCTTGGACAAGGTCGAGGAGGACGTCGAGCGGTCCATCTCGAAATTCTGTAAGCTGAAACGGAAATTGGTTATGTGGAAGGGCAATTGAAGCTCCTCACCGAAGGGCGATAGATGGAATAGTAGGAGGAAGCATGATTGCTCTTTAGAACGAGACGAGGAGCTTAAGGAGAAAATGTCTTCAGGGATCTTCAAAGAGGCGTGCATCGAGGGTCTCTCCCGCCAGATCGCGGTCGGCACCTCCTTTGCTACCGAGAGATTCGTAAAGCACAATATCATGGAACCCAAAATGACAAAATATGGAGTTCTAATAAATTCTTTCAGATCTCGAGAGCGAGGAGGAATCCACATATCAGGAGCTGGTGGCGTGGAGGAGGCAAGGAGGGCAGACTTTGGAGAGTCTTCGAATGTTTAGGGGTAGAACAATTTTGTTTTGTATGCTTTTGTTTATCTTTTTTGTATTCTATTTTCTCTTCTTTTGTTTCGTTGTAAAGGGGAGGGGGTCCCCTATTTGTAACATGTCAATTGTCGGAATGGGTATATTTTGTGTTACGAGTTGCTGATGAGTGCGCATTTCGTATATAATGTCATCATAGTTGTTTTTTCTCGTAAGGTTTTGTCGTTGGTGATAGTTAACGTCATAGCTAAGGCACTAGACTATCGTTGATGCACCATTCGCAGAGTTTGTCACTGTCGGGTGCCGATTTGTCTGTTTTCTTTCATTTTTCTCTCTTTTATTTTATGAGTTGTCAGCTTGTCGATCGTCGTATATTTCCCCCATTCGAATAAATCTCCCTCTCAAATCGAATCAATGATTCGAAGAGGAGAAATCGCATAAAAAGAGTCATACGACAAAGCGACAAACAAGAGAAAACATAAAACGTGGAGAGTCTATGTGCGGTAAACCTTGCAAGGATAGGTTAAGAGTGTTCGCTCAAACAAGATCGGGCGAAAACACCTTAAACCGATATCCGCGAAAGAATACCTACATAGACTACCCATAACCAGAGAGTCAGATGTAGGTGTTTGATCTGGGGTCAAAAGCACTCCTAAGGGGGCGTATCCCACTTGGTTAATTACATCTTGAGGGGTACGCAAGAATACCCTCGATAAAAGGAGTTTGCTTGAATTATCGTGAATTGTGGAAATAAGTACTCAAAGGAAGTTTATTCCATGTGGGAACAGTCTCGATGCTTCAAAGCTCGCACTAAGCTATCGGGCAAAGAGTGTGTCTCTCACATCCCGAAATGGGTAGCGGCTCATTGGCACACGGAGCTATTGGAATAACCTAAATCATCTTGACGGGGATATTCCAACACGTCAAAGCACATTCGGTCCATGAGGGAAGATGACAAATCATATTCTAAATGAGAGGCAACTCATCGACATCGGGCCGTCAAAATGATATCAACGAAGTTAAGGAGCGATAAGGCTTAAAGGGGCTCAACGAAAGGGAGGTAGAGTGATCCTAAAAGGTAGAGTTGATTGGGACGGGGTACCACGAACCCGTCATCCACAACTACTAGGACCCTAAGTTTACCCGGTCGTGAAGGTAGTCGACCCAACACGTCTTGAGATCCCCGATCAGCAATTCGTGAATTGCATCGTCCACAGGAACCTCGGTAGCCATAAGTTCAAAGGAAGGAAACTCTATCCTATGACTACAAGCTTGAGCTCCAAAAGGTGGAACTTATACCTGCCGAAATAGCAAGATGCTTCAGGAAAGAAGAGAAGCGGAGGTTTAACTACAAAGTTAGAAACACTCCAAATAAAATGATTTATACCCCGTCTGTGTCGGGAAGCCTTCTAACACCCTATGCGCACTAGACAACCACTTATATAAAGGTATGCTGGGTCAATTAGGTTGGAGAAGCACGAGGACTTCTCGGGACATGCAAATATGATTGCAGTTATCTAGAGCGGTCCTTAAGTATTGTGGATGCTCTATTAATATATGCAGGAAAGTAAATGTTGTAATTTTTAAATTCTTAATATTTTAATCTTAAAATTTAATTATCTTAAATATTTTATTTAGGATTTTTAAGTAGAAAAATTAGGAATGTAAGTCCTAATGAGCCTATATTTCATCGTGAAATCTCAGATAAACCATAGAAATAAACAAGAAAAAATACATGCAAGTGCAGACATGCAACATGATGCAAAAAGCAAAATAAGTCAAATTAAAATAATAAACATACCGGTGTCGTTGGGCCGGTAACATATCTTAGAAAAGAAAAAGGCATTCGGACTCTGCATATACATGTCTTGTCATAATTCTATACATCAATATAAAATGCAGAATTAGGATACGGGGCACAAACATCTGTTCTTGGTCCTTTCCATGTGGTTTCTGTGTCAAACGCCTCGGAACCCGTGCCCGTATTTTATTTCTGCTACAGGACTGTCCTAGACTAAAAGTACATAGAGAAAATAAAAAGACTCAATCCTGCATGAAAATAAATGTCAGCGGAAAAGCTCACATGTAAATGACATATCATGAGTCATGCCTTAAAAACGGGGGAGCTAAATAGCACCTGCAAACAAAAGGATCAAAAATCATTATTTGTTTCCCCATAACATTATCTGTGTGTGCATATAAATAGACACGACTCTTTGCAGAAGAACGCCCTAGCACACTACCATACATATGAAACATGCAGGCACATCACAAGCATAATGCAAAAGAAAGATACATGGTTAGGGCAACCAATCCAACAGAGAACAATAACCAGACATAAACAAGACTACCTAGCACTTTAAATCCTAGCCTAGCACACAATCTAACAATAAATGTGTCGACCTAGTATCTAAGTGTGCTAGGCTCGCATTGCTCACCAAGAAATTCGTAAATTCTAAATATGACTTTGATGGGGTCGTCATACGGGCCCCATCCTAAAGATCTGAAGGATCTAAAGGGTGTCACGAAAAAGGTGACACGAGTTAGATCTATTATATCTTTTGCGCGATCATACTCGTATCAATCTCGATGATTTAACTCGCATTGCTCACCGGGATCAAACTAGCAAGCAATGCTCTTTAAGACATCGCGACCGACACGGGGTCACTCTACTAACGAGTCTGACTCGCTATCCATGCAAACATACAAATGCAGGTGCATACAGTCATATGACAGAGGTGATGATTCTACCGTGGGACAGTGACTCAGGAAAAAATGGGCATGTCGTAGAGACAGCAGCCCAAATAAATGGGTGTGTCGTAGTTGCAGTGACCCGGAGATGGACATGTTGTGACGGCGTTGACCCGAAGAAATAGCGGCAATAATCGGAGGTGTGCCGAGGCGGCAGTGACCGAAAGGGATGGACGTGTTGTGATGACAGCGGCCCGAAAAAGGTTTGCCGAGGCAGTAGTGACCAAAAGTGATGGGCTTGCCGTGGCGACAACGGCCCGAGGAAGGTGTGCCGAGGCTGCAGTGATTGAAAGAGATAGACGTGTCATGGTGACAGTGGCCCGAAGAAATGCAACACAAGAAAATGATAATGATCATGCAAGCTAACACATACAAGATGCAACATGCAAGCAGGCAAGCATGTGATGTAATGCAAAAGTAAACAAACATGCAAGTGATCTGTTGACTGGACCGTAGTAGCCGTCGAACTAAAGTGATCGGTTTACCGGGCCAGAGCGGTCGGTTGAACCAAAGATAGACACTCACTGGTCGGGGTGGTCGATCGGAGCGAAGTGAAATGCTCGTCGAGCCGGGGTGGCAGGTCGGAGCGAATTAAAATGCTCTTCGGGCCGGGACGGCTGATCGGAGTGAAGTGAAATGCTCACCGGGTCGGGGCAGCCGGTCGAAGCAAAGTGGAATGCAACATGCACCAAGCAGAAATACAATATACAACAGACAAACATGCAGATAACAAATCGGGCTCGTGCTAACCACCTCACCTGGGAAACATAAGGTTTAGATTTTTGGATATGCGGCATTGTCGCCTCTTGCTCTCGTGAGGAAATGTGGGGAGTTTCTCTCCGGATCTCAGAGGGGGAAACTCTCCACGACGTCGCGAAATGGATTATCTGCAATGTTTTTCCCATTTAGTGAACTCCTCCAGACGTTGCAAAGCGAGCCAGCTACAAAGTTTCTCTCGTTTTGCCAAGTTCGATCTCCCAGTTTTTCCAAGTAAAGTTGGGAAACCCAAAGCAAGGGGAGTGAGGGACTCTGACCCATCAGGACATGTGCTAAGACTCACAACAAAGGGGAGACACTTTGCTCTACGGAGGGTGTTGGCTACGCACGAGAAATCCTAACCTAAAGGCTAGCTCTAGGAAATCCAACGATCCATCACGCAGGCACGTCGTCGTGCCGACCCACGCTGACGCACGCACCCCGTGTGGGCGATCGAACCCACACGCCTAGACACTACTAATCCTAAGGCTAACTAGGGGTTTAGGGGATCTCACCACCGTGACGGTTGCAGACGCGTTCTCTTTACACTGAAGGAGAGTCCACGCATCGAGTCGCCGGTGTCCGATCCGTGCTCTAATGTACCTCGCATAACGTGCACAGGACAACAAAAAAACCCAATGAGGGCAGGAGGAATGCAAAGTATTTGAAAATAAACATCGAATCATATGAAGATGAGATCAACACGTATACCTTCGAGAAGGGGTCGCTCGACACCGACGAAAGAGGGGAACCTACGAGGATGCCGGCGGGAAGAAGCGTCCATGCCTTTTCAAGCAGTGGTATCGTCGTTGCCCGGCGACACGAGGTGCGCCGGTGAAGTGTCCGGTCGCCGGGAAGGTAGGACGGCGACGTGGAGAAGCATAGCTCGTCGGCGGCACGCAAGAAAATACAAGGGGGAAGGGTTTAAGCTCAGCCCTCTTTTCTGCTTGCAAAAAATGGAATCCGGGTGTAGGAGGAGGTCTAACTGGCATGGAACGCCGGCGAGGAAGAGGACAACAACAAGGAGCGCAATATCGGAGGTCATGCGGCTGAAGGAGGCGCAACATCCAAGGCTCTGCGTGAGAGAGAGAGTTGGAACAGGCGAGATCTGGACGCCGGAGATGGAGGAGGTCGGCGGGACGCCGCCGGTGAGAAGATATGGCCGCAGGTGTGGCTGGCCGAGAGAAAAGCAGAGAAGGTGGCAGCTCAGTCTTGGCCAGCAGCTGAAAGGACGCCGGAGGCGGCGGCACCGAGTTTCGCCGGCAAGGATGAGGACATGCGTCGTGGGATGCGTCGGCGAGGAGAGAGAGGGAGCTCTGGGCTAGGGTTCACGAACGGGTCCTGGCGGTTGTGAGGAGGTGCAGAGGATAGGGAGAGAGGCTGTAGTATAGGTTTTTAGATAGGATTTTATAATTTTATTATTATAATAATAATATTATTATTTATTATTCAAAATCTTTGATTTGCGCAGTTTTCGAACGTGCACGAAACCCTAGCAATATGAGTGTCCTTCCTAGGTAAAATTAACATTCTAGACGCGCTGATGCGGTCCGTTTCACCGTCCGGGGTCATCTGGGCAACTTCATCAATGATTGGGCTAATTCGAGCCAATTTCCCGCGCGACGCGACGAGTAATATTCGTTGATCCAATTGAAGTCATCCGACGAGCAAAAATGTCAACCGGCCTTCGTTTGGGCGAAAGCTAAAGCCTAGCTGGATGAACTGGCTACGTGTCCCTCAACATGCACTGAAAGGTCCTGGATGAGTTTCTGAACTACCGAATGATACAGACGTGTCGTAGACGATCTTCAGTCATGCAGGTGGACACCGTACACTTCTGACATCAAAAATTGATGCCAACAATAGGCCATAAATAATAGTTATACACCCCTCGTAGAACTTGTCTTTGTTGGGGCTAAAATTTAGAATAGAGCTAAAGACGACTGTTTGCACATCTATTGCGGAGCTTGTCGTTGTCGGGTGTTGATAGGCCTATAAGACACGATATCCATTAAACTTGGCCAAAGGACGATCGTTTGCAAACCCCTCGCGGAACTTGTCGTTGTTAGGTGTTGATATATCCCATAGGACACATGTAGTAGTTAAGCAACTCTTGCGGAGCTTATCGCTGTCTGGTGCTAACATTTAAAATTAAAAAAAATATTACATCAGTATTATGCACGTAGTAACGTACGTAGCCAATGAAATCACGCCATGACACCCCGTGCGACAGAGAAAAGAAACGGCGCAGTAACACGGGGAATATTCCCCCCCCCCCCCCCCCGTGTTATTCATGTGTTATTGT
>JXCR01148098.1:45195-55203 GCA_002079205.1 Phalaenopsis hybrid cultivar
CCCCCCCCCCCTCGTGTTATTCATGTGTTATTGTCCTGGGAATATTTCTGGTATTATAATAACACAATAACACATAAATAACACATCAATAACACATCAATAACACATGAATAACACGGGGGAGAATATTCTCCCGTGTTACTGCACCACATTTTTCTCTGTCAGGAATATTCCCGTGTTATTTAGGTGTTATTGTGTGTTATTCATGTGTTATTGTGTCCTGAGAATATTCTTGGTGTTATAATAACACAATAATGTATCAATAACACATGAATAACACTATAACACATGAATAACACGCAATAATACATGAATTACACGGGGGAATATTCTCCGTGTTACTGTGCCGTTTTTTTTTTCTTGTCGCACGGGATATCGTGGCTTGATTTCATTGACTACGCACGTTACTTCTACGTGCGTAGTACTGACGTAATATTTTTTCTTAGAATAGGGTGCAACGACCGTTCGCACACTTCTTGCTGTGTTTGTCGTTGTTGGGTATCAGTACGTTCCATAGGACACATGATGATCTTCGTTAAAGTTGGACTTAGGACGATCGTTAGCACTCCCCTCATGGTGTTTTTTGCCGCGTGCCGATACGTCCCATAGGTCATATGTTGTAGTTAGACATCCCTCACGGAGCTTGTTGCTGTTGAGTGCTAAAATTCAGAATAGGGCGTAGGATGACCGTTCATACACCTCTTGTGGAGCTTTTCGTTGCCTGGTGTAGATACGTCTCACAAGCCACGTGTAGATGTTGGATTGGTACGTCTCTTAACCATTCATGAAGCCTGCTTCTCGAACGCGACCGAGTCAGTTCGTCCTAGCATAATTGTGTTAATTCTCTTAGTGTACTCACTCAAGTTCCACGAGCGTAAAAACAATAGTAGAAAGCTTTGTTAGTGATATCAGATATGTGTAATCTTGAATTTTTAGATGAAATATAAAAAAAGTAACTTTGTTGCATTGAGCTTTTGAAAGATAAAAAATGTTATACAGAAAATTGTGATATCTCTAGGGGAAGAATCATTTTAGTTCATCGCCACTTTAGGTTCGAGGGATGTCGTTCCCTTCTTGTCTTTTGTTTGTAGGCTTCGGGTCCCACTCTCTAATGGATAATGTAGGAACCGTTCTAGGTTTGCTTCAACTTCCTGATAGCTCGTCCTTTGGTGGCGGGGTCGGCTTTTTTCAGCACAAGGTCCCCTGGAGCAAACTTTTTTGCGCGCACGTGCTTGTTGAAGTACCCGACGCTCTTTCGCTTAACCTCTTCTTGCCCGAGGGTTACGTTTGCTTTGTTCTCCTCGGCCAGATATAAAGCCAGTTTGACTCCCTCACCGTTTGCCTCGAGCCACTCTCCTAGATCTTCCTCGTCGAAGGCTGAGGCGGAGTGCACCCTCTGGCTATTTGATTAACGTATGATTGTTTTTAAAACACTAAAAGTTGTTTTGAGTATTTTCAAAAATTTATTAATTTATTTTTAGAAACAAAAAATATAAAAATATATAAAAATATACTAAACAAATGTGTTTTTAAAAATAAAAGAAAATAACATAATTGATCGCAAACAATATACCTTTTCAACTTCTAAAACCGGCAAGCATTAGATTAATCAATGGCGTAGTTCTTCATTTAAACCTAGAAAATGTCAATAATACTACTAGTAAAATTAAGCTTGTTTCTCTTGTATACATTTTGTTGATGCTTTTCACTAACAGGAAGCCATGATGAAAGATACCTTGGAACGTGCCAAGGAACCANGACTAATTAAAAAATAAAAAACGAAGAGAAACACCACACACAATTTAAGAGACAGAAAGATTTAGGGAGAAAACTCTAGGCAAGAATAACAACAAATAGAGGAGAGGAATTCACTACATCGAAAAGAAAATGAGTCACAAGTGCCAAGTGCATATATATGTATGTTTTTGTGCGCGCACGAGATTGTTTGTGCAGGTGTTTGCATGTGTGTGCATGTGCTGTGTGTTTGTGTGAAAGAGAGGCTGCCACCCCTGCATCCCATAGAAGCTAGGGTGTGGTCCAAGATTGAACCAATAGGCTCAACCTCTCTGATATAAACAGAGATTCACTCCACAAAATTTTGATCCAAACCCAATAAAATTCAGGTCACAAATTCTAACAACTAAAATGTGATGGGAATATGAATATCTTGGACGCTAAATAATAGATGTCCATATGAAAGTTCATCCAACCATAATCTTCTAGTGATTGAAGAAAAAATCAACAGATACTTTGTAATAAATTCGTATAGCATGGAGACAAAAAAAGAAGACCATTCCAACAATCCCAAACCTGCAAAATGTCACGATCTTAGTAAATACACAAAATGAACAACGAGAGTCAGATGAATACCTGCGAACCTGAACCTATATATGGATCACTTCCCCATAAACCATCCACAAGCTTGGTATACAGCTGTTCTTTGGGAGTTGGTGCAGGTGCACCATAGTAAGAAAATTCAACGACATCCACATCACACCATATACCTCCTGGCCCCTAAAATAAGATAAATGAGAAAGATCAATTACCAATTGTCAAAAAACAAATACATGAAGGCCTCTTTATTCACAATTATGTACTCCAGAAATAAGCAAAAAGCATCAAATTTTGAGATTCTACATGACAAAACATATGAAAAAAAATTTACAAACTAATCACTATAGAGACCAAATATAGAAAATCTACTTAATAGAGACAGTTTCGGATGACCAATACCTCTAAGATAGATGGCAAACATTGGATCTTGTTAAGCCATTTCTGGTGAACTTTACGGGCAACAAAAACCAGAATTGCAGGTATACTAGTTAGCATACCCTGCTGAATACGGAAGCCTACTGCCGTGCCAAGACTGTATCTCCGCAAGATTTTACTGTGAAATGCCCTGATTGTCATCAAATCAAGCAATGTTGTTGCTTGTTGACCCCTCGGTAGGCGCCCTGGATTACCTGGAAGGACTCCTTTCTGAAGGTTCCCAAAATAGTTAGCCCGGCCTTCCGCTGAGTCATGCATATGGGTAGATGTAGGCCATGAGAAATATGCAGCATTACTTTCAGAGTGTTGGCCTCCTGATGCATATGGCTGAAGGGTAGAAGGGCTACAGGAAGGCAGGTTTGGGTGACAACATAATTTTTTTTCAGCTTCCAATGTAGACTCCTCTGATTGGGTTGATCCCGACAGAAGACCTTGAATGTCTAAAGGCCTTTTCATATTACTTAATATCTATGATAATATCAAGCCATTCTGAGCTCTTTTGATGAAAAATAAACAATTTGTGAGAGAAAAACCTGCAGAGATGACGAATAATCCGCACTTATTCATGTCACATAAAGGAATCCTAGTAGCATAAGAAATGAGATTCTATGAATGAAAATAAACTTGAACACTGAAAAAAAAAAGACAGAAGTACGCATAGGAAGAGAGATCCAATTATAGTAAGCATAAAAGCAAATTAGGATCTTTGCAAAAGCATTCCTTCGACGAAGATTAAAAGCATATATATGCCTTTAAATAATAAATTTCATCATCAAACTCTTACTCTTCGAAGAGACAACTGTCTGACCGGTGACAATGAAGTCTAATGGTCAGTGAGATAAATACCAAAAGAAGGGAGAGAGAGAGAGAGAGAGAGATGTTGAAGCACTTTATTTCTTTGTCTATATATAAAATTTAAATAACAGGGGAGCTTCCGCTATTACCAACATAGAGTCAACAGAACAAATCATGCTAACCCTCCCCTCAAGACTTCAAAGAAAATGTGCAANTATATTTACATACATAACAATCAAATCTTTAATATCACATAAAAAATAAAACCATTATCAATTTTTTAAAGTGAAATACACCCTTTCATCCATAGGCTTAAAACACCAAAATAAATATAGAAGTTTAGGTGTGAGATATGTAAATACATAAGAATTCTGTGTTGTTTATGTAAATGTCCCTTGCTTTTAGGATTGTGTATGGAAAAATTGTTTGGAAGCTTTTGCGCTACTGTACTTAACCCAAATCATATTAGGAAAAGTAAATATTATTTCCAGAAGCAAATAGACGGTTAGAATCAACACACTTGAAAGGGATAATATAACACACACGACACACAACTCGTGTGAGGTCTGATCCTGTGTGATGGTGGTGAGGGTTAGGGGGCTCAGAGAGGTGGCAACAAGGTAGAGAAGGAGCTTTTGGACTGTGAATGAGGGGTGGTGATGGTTATGGGCAGCTAGAACAGCATGACTGCACTGAGCGGCAGTCCAAACAGCAGTAGGTTGTTGTTTGGGGTTTCTGGATAGCAGGAAAACAACAAAGGGAAGATGTTGCGTGCTGCGACAGTGAAGGTGGAGGGCTGGGATAGTGACGGCAGCAAGGAGAAGGTAGGAGAAGTTGATGGTGGTGACTGGAACTGCAGAAAACAACAATTGGTTGTTGTTGCGGGTGGTTGTAGCGAGGTACGACGGCGGAGAGCGATGTGAGAATGCAATCACCAAACAAAAATCTAAAATAAAACTTACCAAAAACTACTAATCCAAACCATAATACACAGACATATAGGGAAGAACTAAAAAGGAACGAAGGATAATAGGAAAGAAATAATGAGAAAAGAAAACAGACTGTTTTGGGGGCCCAACTCCCTTCTCTTGTCTCCCATCTCCCGCCATTTGTTTTCCCGCTGTACTATAGCAGCTACAGTGTCACGAGAAAACTATGCGAGAATAAACTCTCGCGTCATTTTGTGGACAGAAATTGGAGTAATACCTCATAGAATTTTTTGAGAAGCTCATTATTATACAATAACACAACAATAACGAAGCCTTTTTCCCACAAAGTGTGGTCGGTTACATGAATCTTTTTTTCTTCATTGTGTCCTCTTGAGTGTCATATTTTCATTTATTTCTAATAGATTAAGATCATTTTTTATATTTGTCCAAGTTTTTTTGGGTATATCTTTACCTTTCTTACCAAAAGTCAAGTCTAAAACATCTACTATCCTAAAAAGATCATCAGATAGTCAACGTTTAATGTGACCAAACCATTTAAGGTGACTATCTCTGATATTATTTGCCACTAGAGCAACACCAATCCTTTCACGAATATATTCATTTCACATTTGGTCTCTAAGTGTAAAGCCACATCAATCTAAGCATTCTCATCAAAACCTAACTTAATTTTATGCTTCTCTTTTATAAGCCAACATTCTACACCATATAGCATTGCAGACCTAACCACCATCTTATAAAATTTTCCTTTTAGTACTTTTCTATCACACCATAGGCCCTATACATTTCTCCATTTCAACCATCCAACTTGAATTCTACTAATAAAATCTCCATCTATATCACCATCACTTTAAACCATAGGCCCGATATATCCAAAATATTCATTCCTTTTAATGACTTGATCTCTCATTATTTCAATCATCACACTAGATCTATTACTACTAAAATTACATTCCATGTATTCGGTTTTAGATCTACTCAAACAAAAGCCTTTTAATTCATATTTCTGTAGAACTTTTTCTCAAGGGTTGTTCACTAGAAAGATATCATTAGCAAAAAGCATAAACCAAAGTAGGTCATCCTGTAAATGTCTAGTACGAACATTCATAACTAAAGCAAAAAGATGTGGACTTAAAGTCGGTCCCTGATGTAATCCAACTGAAATAGAAAAATAAGATCAGTCCTCCTGTTCGTACACAAGTTTTTAGTATACATATCTTTAGTGACTTGAATATAAGTCATAGCAACACTTTCTTTTCTAGAACTCTTCAAAAATTTTCTCTTGGTACCTTATCATAAGCATTTTCTAAATCAACAAAAATCATATGTAGATCGTTCTAACTCTCTTTATACTTCTATATCAAACCTCTCCATAAATGTCTAACTTTCATTGTATATTTGACTGACATGAATTCAAACTGATTTTGAGAAACTTTTGCTCTATCACATATTACATTTTGTTCAATTACTTTTATAACTTTAATGTATGACATTAATTTAATTCCTCTATAATTTGTAAACTCTTGTGTATCCCCCTTTTTTTTTAAAATATGGATCAAAATGATCTACCTCCACTCCTTAGACATCTTTTTAGTTTTTAAAATAATATTAAAAAGTTTGGTAAGCCAAACAATTCTTAAATTGACTAAACATTTTCACACTCTATTATATCGGGTCCTATTGATTTTCCACCATTCATTTTCTTTGAAGTTTTCTCAACTTATGTTTTACTAATGTTATAGTAAAAATAAAGAAGCTTTATTTTTATTAATTAGATTAAGATAACAAAAATTTACCATATTTTTAAAATCTTTATTAAAAAAGTTATCAAAATATCTCACCTATATATATATATTGAATAACACCATATAAGCAAAGTACTTTTTTATTTTTATTTACACTTGAACTAAATCTTATTTTTCTTATCTCTTTGTTTGGTTAGTTTATACATATATCTTTCATCATTTTTTTATATTTAATCATTTGTAAAGATCATTAAAAATAGATTTTTAGGATCACAAAATTTTCTCTTAAACTTCGTACAGGTCACCTTATATATCTCTCAATTTTCTAACTTTTACATTTGAACCAATTTTACAATAAAATTTTTTATATTTTATATTTTTTTTGTAGATTATTATTCCACTGCCAACTATTTTGACTTGTAATTTTTTTTCTTTTAATACTCCTAATTTATCTTTTACAACTTGTGTAATAGTGCTCATTACTCTATCCCACATTTCATTAGCTTCTTCATGAACATATGATATATTAAGATCTTAAAGTTTAATTATAAAAAAAAATTTATTTGTGTTTTTTTAAATGTCTCCATCTAATTTTATGACAATATTTAAATGTATTTTTTATGTTCCAACCTTGATCTTAAAATTCAAAACTAATAATCGATCTTGAATACTTAAATTTTCAATTGGAATGACCTTAAAATCTTTATAATCTCAACGATTTCTTTTCCTCATGAGAAAATAATCAATTTTTATTTTATAAAATCCATTCTTATAAACCATAATATTTTCATATCGTTTCTTTAATAAAATATTAACGAAACAAAATCATAAGCTAAAATAAATTCCAGTATGACTCTATCTTATTTATGAATCACTCAAAAAACATAGCCACTATGAATATTATTAAAATCGTCTACCACTCTAACAATATGTCCATTTAAATCTTCTTCAATAAAATATTTTTATTCAAGAGAGATCCTTAGTATTAATTCTTCCTGGTCATTCCATAATATTTTTTAAATAAAGTTTTAGCAATAACAAAATAATAAGCTAAAGCTCATTATTATAATTGATGTGAAAATGTGTTTTTTTTTTCCCTTTTATTATTATTGTTGAGATTTTTGCATTGTTAATAAAGAGCCTTTATCACGGATTGTGATTTGTTGTTGGGTACAAGAAAAAATGATCCAGCGACAAATCTCAGTTATGGATAAATATAGTTATAAATCTTGATACGAAATAATCCATACTATTATTTTTAATAGTCAGGTATAGCTTTTACGGGCGATTTTGCTTGTTGTTGAAAATTAGGTGCATAAGTTCTTCACTCTCTTTAATGGGCCCCACTTTTAATTTGTTCTTTGCAAAATTTTTGTAAAATAAATGTAATTAAGTTGATGCATTTATTTTACAGGAGCTTTTTTTACATACTTTATAAGCTAAACAAATTGGTATAAAATTGGTTGTGATGAATGATGCATTTTATTTTGTATGTTATCATATTCCTCTTAAGCTGCAAGTTCTTTTATTTATTTATTTTTTTTTTGTGATATATTGTGTAAAAGATTGTGATATATAAAATATCATTAAAAATCATTATTCATTCTTATAATAATCTGATATGGAATGATTTCTTTATGATTATATTTTGTTTATTTCATCTTATGAAAGCTTGTTGTAGTATCTGTCTCATATGAGATGCATCTATTTTATGGAAGTCCTTTGATATTTACATTCATACTTTGCTGCACAAACATGTGCATGAAAATGTGTGTTTGGCTTTTAAAAGTTAGTAAGAGTGGTACTTTTTATGTATTGTTAAAGATTTGAGTGTTAAGCATATAAATATGAAAGTTTACGTGTTGTATTATATAAATATGTAAGACTTGTGTTGTATGTAAATTCCCCTAAATAAAATGAATCATAAATATGATGAAATTATATGGTAATTTATATGCTAACATTATTGAGATTTACATTTACATAAATTGCTATACTCACACAATTATGGTTCCTCCATATCATGACTTTATATGCAAGTTATTATGCTTTATGGTTTGACAAATACCACATGATATGACATAATAATACATAGTTTTATTAACATAGCTTCGATTGATTGTTAGGTTTATATAATCAATTCATTATCATAAATATATTATTTTATGAAGTTGGTTTTGGGCATCTGCTTGTCAGTAATAAACCCCCCTCTAGTCTGGGGTTTTTTTTCACCTGAGTGTAGAGTGTGGTACTTGAATTATAGGCGCATGAAGGATGGTCGGGGCTCGTATCATAGCCCCCGGCCATTCCTATAAAAATAAAATACTATTTTATGAAGAAGTTGCATAAATTTGGTGCATGAGCATCCATTTTGTTTATTTTTACTTACCATCATTTTTTTTTTCTTTACACATCTCGCTAATCTATGTATTCACATGTGTTGTTTTTCAGGCAAGCGTAAATCTACTGCTGGAGGGATAGTTGTAGATTTCTATGATTTTATCTAGATGTACTATTAAATGTCTTAGTTTGCTTATTGTGCACATTGATGTATGAAAGGAGATATGACCATGAAATGCTGCTGGACATTTTTGTTTTGATGAGTTTTTAGTGCCTGTCAATGTCTTAGATGATGTAATATCAACTATCATAATGAATATGTTTAGTGAGTTTTTATGAGTTCTGCTATTGAATTTTCATAATATTATTCTTGTGAAGATTAGTTCTGCTCAATTCGTAATTTCATTGGAAGGAAAATTCTTAACTTATTTAGCTGAATGATTCAATTTATATAAATTTATATATAAATATATGTATACTAATTTATAATTTTTTTGCTTNGGTCACATCAAAATGTGGACCCCATTGAAATACACATATTATTTGGTTTTTAAAAGTGTGGAATCTATCCTAATACGTGATTAATTTTAATTGGACACCTGACGTAAAAATTATTTTTTTACATAAGAATTATGTAATACGTATGTAAATTTCCCAATTAGAATTGTACGGAGTATTTGCTTCAGACAAAAAGTGGGTGGAATGAAGCTGGTGATGATTCCAATGGGTCAACCAAAAATGAAGTCAAAATCATGGTTATTTTAAGGCATACGACACAGCTAACGAACACATATATATATAGATCAATTTGACAAGGCAAATTGTTTATGGTGTTGAACGAAGATTCATTTGACCCAATTCAACAGAACCTAGAATTTGGCCTCTGATCTTAGCTGGCCATTGACTAATTACAGTGCCGTGGACTCGAGGAGTGAAAAGCTCAACGATTCCAACGGATTTGATATTCATGTAAAATTAGCTAAATCTATAAATTGTTGTACTATGTTAGGACTGCATGAAGTTATATATTATCTAGTAAGAATCATTCAATTAATAGCATGTATATACGTATTGTTGAATCCAAATTTGTCTGATAAACCGTGCGAAAGGGATTGAGTGTGGGCCGAAGGAATGTGGATGAGAGAGGAAGAGAAAGACTTCCTTGATGGGGGAAAATGGGGTGTTACAGGGCTGGTGGATCCATAATTAGTTTTATAGAATAAAATGAATTCACGAGTTCGGGAACACCCCATTTTCCCCCGTTGGAGGGAGATTTTTTTTTCTCCTTCTCAGTTTTTGTTCCTCTCCCAACCTTCTTTCTTCGGTCCAATATTTTATCCCTTTGGCACAGCCTACGAGACACATTTGGATCTCTCACACACACACACACAAATATATATATATATATATAT
>JXCR01148098.1:55443-73022 GCA_002079205.1 Phalaenopsis hybrid cultivar
ATATATATATATATATATATATATATATATAAATGATTGACCAGAGTGATGAACCCCCAATCAGTTCAATGTGACTAATTCGATGCAAGACTGGAATTCGTGACCCTCGGGGTTTTACAAACGCTGCAAAAAGGTGGGTAGTGAGGATAATTAGGAAACTCAACAAATGTGCTCACCACACAAAAAGCTCGCTAAGGAAGTGTTGAAGCTAGCTTCATAATCACTCTTCCTTCTCATATGTTGTTCTAAGTGGTTCAAACGATCTTCATTATCTTGAAGCTGACATTGCATTAAAAATATATCATATTGAAATTTCAGTGCTCTATCTCAAAGTTCTTCACAAATATCAGGAGGTGGAGCAGTTGCACTGGAGGTAGAAGGCATAGAGGTAAAAGTAGATGGAATATCAGAAGCCTTACCTCGAGGTCTTCCATATATGTCCACATTAGCCTTTCCAATAGGCTTTAGTGGCTTAAGTTGCTCCTCCCAAGTCTCGTATTTAACTCTAGATCCTTTGCAGATAGTAAAGATAAGGGAAGAGAAGCCCAAACCTACAAAAGAGCTAGCTCTAGCGGACGTGTAAATAACTTTGAAGATGAGAGAGCCAACATCAATGGGTTTCATCTTTTGAATGCAAAAACTCAAATGGCTCTCTCGAGTCACCTCGCTCAAATGATTCAAAGGAAGTAATTGAGCAGAAATAAAGTAATGTCATGCCTTTGATGGGGCATTAAGAGTATACGAGGAAAAGTTTACCTTATGCTCGTTCTTGATCTTCCAAACTTCACTACCATCAGTAAAGTAACCGACAATCTCATCTAGCTCTGACTCAGAAAACTCAAACTCTGAATAGAAGCAATCCAAAGCTGGAGGTAAACCATATAAAACATTAATCCTCTTGGGAGTGAACTCAACTGCCCACCCTCTAACAAATATTTCCTCTTCTAGTGCTTCAAGCAGATTTGCATAAAACTCCCACACTATACAAACAACTACTACAACAGTAAAGTAGCAGAAATCTTCTCAATGTCAACCAGCAATCAAATATTCCACCGCACTATCAGGACTAAAAAAACTTTGCTCTAGAATAAATTATCTTGTGCTTTAAGAGTCACGAATTTCGTTTTGTCAAAAATATCTTTCCCCTTTCCTCTCTTCTTCTTAGGAGCCATCACGAAAATCTAGAGAAATTCAAAATAAATTTCATATATAAGTTCTGAAGGCTCCTACCAGTGATTTCCATGCCAATGAAGCTTTCAACCATGAATTTCTCACTAATATATCAAAATTTTTAGTTTTTTTTGGTAATTTTTAAATGTAGAAGAACTCCATGGTGAAACAACAAAATTTCTATGCCAAAATGTAGATTTTACCTAGAGAAGAAAAAATCTGGTGATTTTAAGCTCTAAAACTTGAAGAATCAAAAGCTAGAGGATGCCCTAAGAAGTGTGTAGCACGAATGAGAGGAAGAAGAAGAAGCTTCGGGCATAAAAATGGCTCCAAACCAGCCTACTTTGTGAAATAGGATGTTATTCGGTTAGTTCAGCGGGACTGACACTTAGGCACCAATTCTAGCGAATAGGCGCCATACCTAATTTTTGCAAAATTGTTTCGTTAAAGTGCAACACACCAAACCTAAGGTCCTCGAACCATAATTACATTGATTTAACATCATTCCACTAATTAATTATTTTCCCAAAATCTCCCAACTTCCATTTGCTCAATTTTAACTTCCAAAATTCAAATCATCCAAACATACTAACACCATAAAATTTCTCACAAACTTAATACATATTCATTCACACCAACAAATTTTCATACAATGGACACAACAATGTAACGTTCATTTGTGATACGTCAATTTGTCATCTGCTCTCATGGACATGCTTTGACGTGTTGGGATATCCTCATCAAGATGATTTTGATTATTTCATGGGCTTTCTATGTTGGTGAGCCACTACTCATTTGGGATGCGAGAGAGTCGCTCTCTGTCTGATAGCTTAGCATGCGCTTTGAAGTATTAGGATTTTTTCACATGAAATAACCTTTCTTTGATGACGTATTACCCCAGATCCATGGTAATATGAGTGAAATCCCTTTTACTGAGATTATTCTTGGGTATCCCTCATTATGTAATTAACTAGTATGAACATTTTTCTCTAGGAGTGCTTTTGACACTAGAAAAGGTACACAAACTTGAATATGGGTAGCCTATGTAGGTATCCTTTCACTGATATTGGTCCAAGATGCCTCGACCTAATCTTGTTTGGGTTGACATTTTTGATCTATCCTTGCAAGATTTATCGCACGTAGACTCTTCATGTTTTTTTTCTCTTATTTGCCACTTTGTCATATGTGTCTTCTTATTTGGTTCATCTCCTCTTCAAATCACTGATCTGATTTGGGAGAGAGATTTATTTGAATAAGAAAATTATACGGTGATCGACAAGCTCGAAACTCTTTTTAAAATAAAAAAGAGAAAAAGGAAGTGAAAACACACTTACATATGATTTTTCATTCCAATATATTGGCATACCCTTTCTTATGGGTGGTGGTTTTGATTTGTCAATGGATCAATAGGGCTTATGATGTTCATGCCATCTTTTATTATGACCCAATGTAAGCTTATTTTCTTTCATTCTCACATTTTGTACTTCACCTTTATGAGGGGTATAGATAATTTTTGTGCCCCACCATTAGCTAGGTTTAGGTTTCATTAGGTTTATAGGCTATCATCATAACCAACCTCCCATCTAGGAGATAAAAGACTTGGTGCCTAAGCATTGTCTGTCAGTACCACGAAGCCCCTTCCTTTTATTCTCAGATATTAGATATCATCCTTTGTCATCTTCTCCATGATGTTATAATACCCTCCTGATGATGATATAAGGAGAGTTTCTATATTCATGCATATTTATGCATGTTGTATGCATGGTCCGCCCATTTATCTCATATACTTTATTTACATTTTGGTGCATTTGTTGTATTTCAATATTTCTATGACAATTTACTTTGAGTTTGAACTCTTAGGGTTTAGTCTCCAAAGCTCATGAGTGTGCATTTTGCATGCATTCTTGATTTATTTATCCTTTAGAGAATTTTGAACTAGTGTTACTGCTTTTGAAGTTTAATCCTCGAGAACACATCCTTTTCTAGCATGTTTATGCAACTATTGTGTGTATGTTTATACATGCGGGCTATTCCTTCTTCAAGTAGGACCCTATTTGCTATTACACCATGTAGTTCTAGGGCTCATGAGTTAGCATGTTGGTGGAAATACTTAATTAAACCTTACTTTGACCTGTGGTGATGATAGAGAAATAAGCATTAATAGTTGTCTTCTCTGGACAAGTAATGTGAGTTATCTCATTTTTATCAGATTTTGTAGAATCATTTGTGATAGGAGTTAGCTCATTCTGATGCTTAGGGCGTGGACAGCTCGGTGAATCCTTCAAGATCATACAGTAATTTTTTTAGCCTCTGCATGGCAAGCCTTGCACTTAGATATTTGTATAGGTGACACCTTTTAATTCATATTTAAAATCGGGGCTGGAGTTTATTAAGGATTTTTGTACACTGTTATTTCTCTTTTGGTTTGTGCTAGCTTTTGTACAATTACTATGCTTTTTTGCATGTTTTATTGGGTGTGAGACTTTCACACAATTATATTAGGTTGGTCTTCCTTACAATGTGTCGTATCCAATAGGAAGGATCTCAATAATGATTTAAACTAGCATGTTTTTGTAGGTATTGGCTAGCTCTCCTCTTTGATATGTTATATGATATAGCTTGTACTGACCTTTTTCTGTACGTTGAGTATTTATTTTTAACATTTTCTAAGTATTTTAATATTCTAGAGGAGTATGTATTAGAAATATGGTACGGATATGAGTTTTTGAGGTGTTTTCCATGCAAAACCGTGTGGAGAGGATCATGAGCTATTTGCTCGTGCCTCGTACCTTTATGCTCTGACACCTCAAGATAAATGGCTAGAGACTAATTAAAGTGCCATTAAGATACTGAAGTGGCTTAGTAGACATAAGGAGTAGATGTGGTGGTTAGGCAGATGACCTCCTTCTACACACATTAGGGGAATAGATCCAAACTTTTGGTCCTGGTTAACTAGGTTTGGTTAGAACCTAAGCCGTTAGGAAAACTTAGTGGAGTGGTTCATTTGAGTATGGGCTAGTAAAATTGCAATTAATTGATTGCCAAATAAGTATATGTAAGTATATATATTGCTTTTGGTAATATTGAATATGATAAGTATTATTCTCACGAGGATATTGACAAACTTGATAAATGAGATATCCAAGTATCACTTTATGTTTCCTATTTTTATCTACACATTAATATTCTTTATGTACTATTACAAAAAGAGTGAAGCAATGATAAAGTTTTTATTGATTTGCTAAAACTTACTAGAAGTATGCCTGTCTAAGAAAATTTCAAATACACTTCTTTCCGTATTAATTTTGGATATATGTACCACTATACATACTTAATGAAGTTGGACATAGAGTAAATAAAGTTAAAAATTATTATTTAAAACTTATTGATTAAGAAATTTAGTGCAAAAAATACTACAAACTCAAAGAAATATAATCATCCTCTAAACATTTTTTATACCAAACGACAATGATGCCTCATTATAACTATGAAAGAGTTTTCACAAAATTATTTGGAATGAGTGCACCTGAAATTTGTGAGTAACTCATTGCTTGCAAAATAATGCTCCAACCTTTGGTGTTCAACACTCACACAAAGATAAAACACTCTCTACATACTTAACTTAAACTATAAAAAGGAAACTCTCGAAGTTACTTTAATGTTCTCCCCCTCACTACTCACTATATGATAATCAAAATTTCATATATTTCCCTTCTACTTTATCAACCTATGGTCCACTCAATTAACTCAAATTTTTGTCTTGTAACTTTGAAATTATTATAAATAACTACTCAATTGGGTTTTCACACCATGGTACTAAGGATGTAGTGTTGCAACGTTAGTGTAACACTACGATGCTCTTGTGGAAGTGTTATGACCCTAAGATCTCTATCTTTTTCTTCATGGATGATATGGATGACACTATGAGGTTTAGGGGTTATAGTGCTATGGATCTAGAGGTTGTTGTCCCTATTGCTCTCTTACTGATGTCGTCTAAGTGATTCTCGTTCAACATTGTGGTGCTCTAGAGGATGACATTTTTATGATTTTAATTGGCATTATGGTGATTTGCTCTCGAGATACTGGTTGAGAAAATCCCTAACATAGCATTGTAGAGCCATATAGTAGCACTGCGTAACTAGATGGTCACATTGTAGTGTTGGATGGTGGTGTTATAGCACTGGATGGTAGTTATGCAGCTTTGGAACTTCAAGTCTAAAAATATTAAATCTTTTTCTTCTAAGAATTTGCATAAATATATTAATTAGTAAAATATTTGAAATATATATATAATTTCATTTCTTATTCAATATTTTATATTTTTCCTCACCAACAGCTAGCTAGTGTCCAAGTCCAACTAGGTATATTTGGGCCAGAGCTAGATAAAATTGGTGAAATGTGCACATCAAGGTATTGCCACTGGCTAGATTTGGTTAGATGAAGTGTTCATGATCAGTACCTAGTCATTGATTTTTGTGTTAAGCTTAAATTAGATTTAGTCTCATATGGCTTATGGGATTCTAATTGGGTTCAAGCCCAATTATGCCCAATTGTAGCTCAATTTAGGAGGTTCTATTTTATTTAAATTATGTTTAATTTTAATTTACTTTAATTGGGCTTAATTGGATCAAATTGGATTGACTTAGCTGGCTCAATCAGTGGTCCAATATTGGTAATTTTGTTTGGAATAACTATAGGTGGACCTCAGGAGATGCTTAGTTAATTTAAATTAAATTTGGAGTGTGTTTGGTTCAATTTGGTTCACGTTAACCCAAATGGACTCATAATGGGGTTATGGGTCCATTTGTTCAAATTAAGTACAATTGGGGATGAATTTGCTACTTGGGAGGATATTTGAGCAAATATAATCACAAATATACACAAACTACATGCGCGAGACTTCGAACCTATGACCTTTCGGTTGATAGCCAAGAGGTCTTATGATCTCTTTTATATGTTTTGATGATGATTCTTTTGTCAGTTTAACTTGTCTGGTTTTTTTCAATGTTTTAATGAGGTTTTTTTATGAGTTAGGCCTCATTAAACTAATTAATTTTTACGGTTTTCAGGAGATGAGGATGCATGATCAACCCAAGAATATGATACCAATCCTCAATATTAAGCTATTTTACTTTTAAAATAATACTTTTTATCCAAATTCATGTTCTCAAGAATTTTAACTTTGGGTTTATACAATTATTTTTTTCTCTCCATTCTCCAACTTCTCTTATCCATAAATTATTATTAGGTTCATAAGTCACTCTATAGCATGACACCATTACTTTGATTCATTTATCAATTTTATTACTCATACAAATAATCATTTTTTTTTACTTTAATAAAATTAAGATGTAATCTCACTTTTCATATTAAAAAAATATTAGTACGAACAATAATTTATTTTTAGAAAAATTTAATGATTTTAATTTATTTTTTTAGAATCACACTCAGCTTTATTTAGAAAAAAAATAAAATAATGAAAAAACTGTAAATAATTCAAATAAAAAAACAGCAAAAATAAATAAATAAAATAAAAAAGGAAAGCCTGAATAGATCCATGCTTAAAACTTGCGGGCTGCCCCAACAGGCAACAGCCCATAACAGCCCATAACAGCCCAAAACCTTTCCTAAACTACCGCTTAGTCCAAAACTGCTCCCCCAATAAACCTCGCCTTAAATATTTGCAGAATTAATGGACACACCCGTTTATTTCTACATCAACGGCACGTGTCCGAAATCCCTAAAACTAATTTCACCCATTCTTTCTCTCTCCCTCCCCCCGAAACACTCGTCTATACTCTTTACCATAATACTTCGCTTTTTGCTCCCATCTTCTCTGTGACCTTTTTCCCATGTCGAATGAACCTCTGCTTCCAACCTCCACCCTCGCCGACGGCGGAGCAGCCGCCGCACCGCAGCCCCGGTGGCGAGCTCTCTCATCCCCCAACCCCTGCNATTTATTTATTTATTTCCATGTGGTAATTTGGTACTGCCTTTAGGGTAGTGGTGTGATTCTGATATGAATGTTTTGCATGTGGAAAACGCGTGTTTCATCAATAAATGGCTGTGTCGAGTTGATTGATTGAGTATTAATCTTTTTCATAACAAATAGGGTTTTGTAAGGTTGTCTTGCTTGTAGAAGGGCCAAAAAGAGTGTTCTATTCGGGTAATGAATCCTATGTGATTTGTCAAAATCTTCTATTTCTAGATCGATTAGTTATATGAATTTGTGATGCAACTTGATGTGCTCTTATTAATTGTATGGAGCATAGCCGTCTAAATTTCTAGCATGTACCTGGCTAAATTTGACTTTTGTATTGGGGCTCATTTGGTTGCTTGATGGTACAAAACATTTTTTACAATTCTATTTTTATGTTTAGTCATTTTGCATGTGAAAATGACATGACAATTGAGTGATTTTAGAGGTGATTTTAAAAAAAAAATATTATTTTGAACTGCACCCTACCAAATCATAGAATCTAATTAATCTTTCTTCCAAACATTTTTTCTAACTTCCATGGACCAAATAGGCCTTTATCAGGTTTAATTGGCCTTCACTTTGTTGCCAAGGCAATTTTATGCTGTGAATAAAGAAAATATGAATTTAATTGGAATGCCAAGGCATTGCTGTTTTGTAGTGATTTTTTCGTATGAACAGGTTTTACCTGCTGGGAGAGATTAAGGGAAAATTGCGAAAACAAATTTAAGAGTTCTAATCAAAATTCAGAACAGAAGCGCACAAAATAAAAAAAAACCTTAGAGAACTCAATATTTAACATGAAAAACCCTGCGAACAGGGAAAAATCACAGTCACCACATCAACAAATTTACTATGAAGAAAATGAAGACTATTCTACAAATTATAGACACTCAAGCCTCTCCAAACTTAGGAACACTTCATGAATTCTCTTGTCTATGATTCGTAAGAGAAAATTCAAAATCCAACCTAAAATGTGCACAAAATCCATCAGTGAAGCTGAAACTTTAAGTGAAAAATGTCTGAATTCAGTTACCGGGATCCGAGTGTTGCGATAATGATGTTGCAGTGCTCCAACGGGTGTTGTAGTATCTAGCTCTCGGGTTCTGAAAACTGAACCGGGCACTGCTGTGTTGTTGGTATTGGTTTTGGGGTGCTATGTCTAAATGTTGTGGAACTTCCTTTCGGGCATTGGAATGTCGTGTTTTCTGATCCTGAAACTTGTATTAGGTGCGGCGAAAATATATACAATAAAAAAAAAATTGGGGCATTGCCCCTGAACCAATATAGAGCAGACACATCCTCCTCGTATCCCTCAACAACTCACTTTCAAGCTTGATCGATGAACTGGGGGTTTTGAGTGTGCAATTGATTGACACAATCAAGCTCCACATAATAACAATTATCCACTTTGAAACTGATTGCAATCAATTCTGCTCCTCCAAATATACATCATCATAGTTATGAACTGTAGTGTCGCTCTTTTTTGTCTATACCTTTCTGAACTTCAACTAAAGCTAAACATAGCTTCAGTTTCTTAGATTCCACAATCTTAGTTAACATATCTGTAGGATTCTGAGTTGTATGTATTTTCTTCAAAGATAATTGACCATCTTCTAGGAGTGAACAAATAAAATTATATCTTAGCTTAATGTGCTTTGTCTTGGCATGAAATGTGATGTTCTTTGCTAGATGCAGGACACTCACTCTTTTAATGTGAAGCTTCCATTCCCTTGCTCCTTGCCAAGTTATGCCATAAGGCTCGATAGCCAATTCATTTTCTTGGTAGTGTCAATAACAGTAATATGTTTACCTTCTGTAGTTAATAGAGCAATATTTTTTTTATAATATGTAACTGTTGTGTTTCCCAAAGTAAATTTATAAGTTGTTGTACTTATTTTACCATTAATATTTTATGTAAGATCTAAATCTATATATTTCTATAGATTACTCCCTGCACTTCAAAAGTAAAGTGTTTTGTTAACTATTCCTCTAAATTATCTGAGAATCCACTTCACCGCCCCAATGGTGTTTCACTGGATTACACATGTACTTGTTATTTACTTCACTGCATGTGCAATATCTGGTCTTATACATATTATCACATACATCAAACTTCCAACAACTTTCATCAGCATTTGCACATTTATAAACTTAAGACTATTATTTTTTAGATAGTTTTAAGTGACTGCCTAAGGGGTTACAAATTGATTTTACCTCACTTCTGTGAAATATGTGTAGGACATTATTAACATATTCTGCATGAGACAACTTCAATGTACCTGCATTCCTGTCCTTACTGATTCTCATATTGAAGATTTTGTGGTTGAACTTAAATCTTTTATTTTAAGCTCAATTGATTAATTGCTCTTTCGAATCTCCATCCTCTTTATATCCGCTCCTGCAATCAGCATGTCATTCTCATATAAAAGGAACATATTATCACAATTATCAAATAATCTGATTTACATTTCATGTATCTACTGTTTGACATTAACCTGTCAAATTTTCTGTAACACTATTTTGGTGTCTGCTTCAAACCCTAAAGATTCTTCTTCAATTTACAGACCATATCTTTATTTTTTGAAAGTTCAATCCATGTGGTTGCATCATATACAATTATTTTTCTAAGTCACCATGTAAGAAGGTTTTCTTCACATGCATTGCGTCACATGTAGATCTTCCACTGCTACTAAGCTCAACATAATTCTGATAGTTGTCATCTTCATTATATGAGAAAATACTTGCTTAGTCAACTTCTTTCTTTTGTTGAAATCCCTTCACAACAAGCATCACCTTGCAGCATTTGTTACCATTTGATTTTTTTTCAGTCTGTAAACCCATTTGTTGCATAGATCTTTTTATCATCTAGTAATTTAGTCAGTTTCAATATATGATTTGACATTAGAGATTGCATCTCATCATCCATGATAAACTCCCATATCTTTTAGTCATGTACTTAAATGACCTCATCATAGCACTCGGGTTCACCACGATTAGTCAACAATAGATTGTATAATGAATGAGAATATCTCTGTGTCGGTAGTGAGATTTTGTTAGACTTTCTGACCTTAGTAGTAGATATTTGAGAAACTTTTTGTGCTACATGAGATTGAACATATTTTCTTTCTCAAACTTCTTGATCACTAGTGTCTTCTATCTCAATATATTTGGACTGGTCTTCAGAAGCAACTAGTGGACAATCCTAGGTTTTGTTTCTGTCCTTATACATCTTCATTTCATTGAAAGTTATATTCCTACTCCTAATGAATTTTTTTATTCTGGTTGTCTAAGAATTTATAACCAAATTCATTTGTTCTATCTCAATATATTTGGGCTGGTCTTTAGAAGTAACCAGTGGATAATCCTAAGTTTTGTTTCTGTCCTTATACATCTCCATTTCTTTGAAAGTTGTATTCCTACTCCTGATGAATTTTTTTATTCTGGTTGTCTAAGAATTTATAACCAAATTCATTTGTCTTAGAATTTATAACCAAATTCATCTGAGCTATGTCCAATGAAAGTGCACTTAATATATTTTGAATTTGGCTTATTTTTGAATTATGCATCAACATGAACATATGATGAACAACTAAATACTTTCAAGTGAGATAGATTTACCTTTTGTCACTCTAAACTTCCTCAGATAAGCCTTCATTCAAAAATACTAATGGCCACGATTTATCATATAAACTTTAGTGTTCACTACTGCTTAGAACTATTTTGGTAAGCTTGCTTGCAACCTTGTACTCTTTGGTGCATGATGACAACTCTATTCATGTGGTCAACAATATAATTTTGATGTGGTGTCTTTAAAATAGCAAACTCATACCTGATTATTTCTGAAGTATAATAACTGATGAACCTCTAATCATGATATCACCATTATCTGATCTAAGACACTTCAATTTTAAACTTATCTCATTCTCAACCATGGTTTTCCACTACTTAAAACACATCAAATATATCAAATATATCAAATTTATATTTTAAAAAATACAATCATACATTTCTAGTATGATCATCATTGAAGGTAACAAAATATTGAGAATCTCTAATAAACTAAATTAGAATAGGACTCATACATTAGTATGCACTAACTCCATCTTTGACCCACTTTTAGAAAAAAGGACATTCATTTGTTTTTTATAAATACAATCTTCACAAAAATCTATGTCTACAGATTTTAAACCAAGAAGTTTGTTTTTAGAAAGTAAAGATTTCACATCTTTTCTACTCATATGGCCAAACCCGTGGTGCTAAAAACCTGCATCAACCTTTGTTCTAGCTATTCCAATGGATTTAGACATCCACTAATTTGATAAAGGGTGCTTTCAATGTTGTCTTGAGCGTCACCATTGCACCTCTGTTTGGGGCAGTTGCGGCCTATTGAATAATCTGCTGATAAGCTGTTTAAAAATAATCTGTTGATAAGCTAGGAGCGGTGGCTATTACGGATTTTTATTTTTTTGAAAAGGTCATACCGCTGCCAAAAAACCGGCACCGCACCTAGATAGGTGACGTGTGAAAACACTGTTTTCAGCGTTTTGAAAATGCATAAACTGCCAAAATGCAGTTTACCCAAACAGGTCAGGTGCGTTTCCGCACCAAATAAACTGCCCCAAACGGGCTCTTACTCACATTCCATTAATCTCTTTCGGAAGCAGTCACATGCCCTTACCATGCGAGCTTACTCATAGAAATTAAATTTCACTTCAAACATTTAATATGTCTAATTTCATTGAGTTTTCATACGGATCCATTTGACAGCCTGATAATAACATTATCCTTTTCAGTAGTGAGATTTTTTTGTGAGTTTTTGTTGGAATGTTGAGTTTTTTTTTTTTTTTTGTCTTTTCTGGCAGATTCAAAATTCTTCCGCTAGTGTCACTTTCTAGGACAGTATTATACATGAATTTGCATTTGGCAAAGTATTGGACGGTCATCGAATTTGCATAATATTTTGATGTGCAGTGTGCTCGAATAAAGCCAAGAATAAGCCGTTAAAATTATGAGTTATTTTTTACTGTTGATGTCAATCATTGTGAGAATTATGTTTAGAGGTTTGTTGAAGTTACATTTTTACTTTGTATTTAGATCACTACTGATTGTCATGCCCTTTTTCTGGCAATCATCTTCCTAATTTTCATTCAAGTTTTAGCTATACAAGTTGGTCTAGCAGGAAAAAATATTGCGTAAAAAAAAAATTTCGGGTGACGCACTAATTTCTCGTCTAGCAGACAGCCACCAGTAATTAATATTTATAAAAACTGAAAATTCTGACGCATTACATTTAGGTGACCTAACATTTTACGATAGTTTGGGATCTCCAATTCCTTATTTTTATAACCCCCCCTCTTTCCTGTGTGATATATTTGTATTGGAAGCATTCCATACGTTGGCCAGTATCTTTTAAAGTTCTTTTTATTGTCCTCTTTTTGTGACTGTTTTTGTCAAATACCTTGTATGCTTATTTAAAGGAAGATTTGCATGCATGCCATTCAATTCTTAGAAATTTACATATCTAACAACCTTCCATGCATGAAAGACGTATTTTATTTTTTAAAAGTTAAAACTATGTTATTTTTGACGTGATAAGGATTTGGGTGGTATAAATATAAAATTAAAATTTTAGCTGTTAGATATGTAAATACATAAGAACTGAATAGTATGCATGTAAATGCTCCTTATTTAAAATGTAGAGAGCACCAATGTTTGTTTGTGACATTTCAGGTTGAAGGACTTCATTCCATGGCTCGTCATATTAATCTGATTCTCTATTCCTAAACCTTGTTCTTTCTCTCTTAATTAGTGTATTTTGTTCTCCACCAGTTTCTTCTCTTCTAAGGACCCGTTTGCGGCAGCTAATTTGGTGTGGTTTGTATTGAAAACCAGACCCATTTAGATAAACTGTGTTTTGGCAGTTTTTTCAAAAAGTTGCATTTTCAACGTTCGCTCATGGCTTTATGCAGCGGCAGCTTTTTAACTGCGGTCTGGATTTTTCAAATATATATATATATTGTAATAGTCATCGCAGCTTTTTGAAGAACAAATTAATTTTCAGTTGTTGATTAATAAGCTGCAGCTGCCCCAAACAGACCCCAAGTTTTGCTCTAAATGCACACAGTTTCGTCAATTGAGTAATTTCTCCTTTCGATATTGGCTTGTTATCCTAGCTTTCCCATCACAAATTCTTATAATTTCCGATTATTATCTCAAATATTTATGAAAAACCTTGAAAGTCTTACAGTTAAATTTTCTTTACTTCAAACAGCAAGTCCGAGTTCGTTGTGTACAAGCTGAAGGAGATGGGGAAGGTTGCAGAGAAGGATATCCTGCAGATTTGTGACCAATTTGACAGATTGGACAATGGAAATTGTGGGAAGATTACACTTTTTGATCTCATCGAGAACAACAGAAAGTTCAATTCTTTAAGCCATGACGTAAAGAGATTATGAAAATTTTCATGTCATTGGGGTTTTGTTGGATAGATCCTTCAAAAATGTTGGCAAGGAATATAGCCTGCACATTTTTGCAGTAGCTTTTTTCTTTTTTTTCTACTTATTTTGTGTATAGTATGGACATATTAATATAGCATATATTAAAAAGTAATTTTATAAATCTGGATGACTCATCATCATCAAAATCTAATGTTTTTACTATCCTTCTAATCCTGAATTACTGTAAGCATTTTTAGACTTCCTTCCTATTGAGCTTCGTTGTTTCCTTGTTTTTGATTGATTTCTAAAATACAAAAATTGAGTCTGATAAAATTAAGAGTTGTTTTTGGAATAGACTAATTGATTAGATTCTTTCCATTCAAAGTGGTCGGATAAGTGAGATTGTGGCCCTAATTATTGAAAACTTCACATGGAGCGTAATTATTAGGTTTAATTATTTTTTTTGTATAAATATGGAATACAATTTTGTCAAAAGTATATTTGGGACAAGATTTTTTATTCCAATGCAAAGCAGAAGCCTTGTTATGGAATGATTTAATCTAAATCAAAAGTTGTACTTAATACTTTCACATTTCTTCCCCATATGGATCCCACACTGGCTGATTTTGAAGAAGAGAGAATATAACAACACAAAACAGGAAACAAAGAGCACGAGCAAGAAGAGGAATCCTCAAAAGACGACCGAATTTGCCGAGCCGAACACCAAGCACAACAACTGGTTTAACAAAGGGAAAAATTTGCCTACATAAGACACACGCAGCTATGCGTGCGATGCCCAATCAGAAAAAGCCACGTAATTTTACCGGGCTCACTCCATTAAATAAATATAATAATTCGGAATAAAACCGAGCGTGACCCGTTACCCGGCCCGCGGTATAACTCCATTGTACCTCGATTTGTAACTTCAATATACCTCCCGCGGTCGGCCTGCTGTAACCCGATTGTAACCGCAGTATACTAGCCATATACCTTCCGCGGTAGAGGGCAATCTACCCCGCTTGTAACCGGAGTATACCCTAGATATACCTTCCGCGGTATATATATATATGCTAAGATCACACCTCAATTCAACCTCTCCAAGGTATGTCATGCATTATTAATATTAGATTGAACTTCTTTATTTTGATATTACATCACCAAAAGTAGATTCACATGACATGTTCTAATAATAAAAACACCAGAGAGACTACTTTTTACAACATCCAATTTGATTTTTGATTATTTTGCATGATAAATTTCACATAATCCATCAATTTTCACACATGAAACTTACTTCAAATAGGCCATACAATTTCAAAATAAAATGAATAAATAAAGAAACATTCCCTTAATGAATAGTAACAAGTGCATGAATCAACATTTCTTGATTATAAATGATTGACATAATTTTTTTGGTACTCGGACGAAAATGTTGATCTTGACCGAATTCAATATGCAAGAGATTATGTTTAATTCAACTTGAAATATATTTATCTATAAGAAAAGATTATTATGTTCGTCGCCCAGACGTCGAGCTAAGTTCGCCCGAACGACAAAGATAATATTTTTTCCAAGGCATACTTTCCTTAACCAACAAGCATTCAATGCTTCTTTTGACCAAACTTCTTCAAAAAAGTCGACCTCATGTTGTATTTATTATTCCAAGTTGCAATCATATGGAGCACACATTAGCCAGATGTTGTCCTCCACAAATATATGAATATGAAAGCAGAAGTGGGCCCAATAACATTATTGAGGCCCACCAACGGCTGACACGAGCACGGTACGGTGACCCTACGGCTAAATATGAACGCAGCATTTAGACAGAAAATATTGTTTAACTTATCCATTTTGAAGGCCCAGATAACCTTCGCACCTAACACGTTGAATAATGTTCATAACTTAGACGATATGCTAAAATATCAAAATCGATAAATTAAAAAAATCAATAATAATATTGGAAAAATAGCGAAATAACAATAAAAAAAACATTTAAAAGGAAATTTTACATATATACCACTGAAGTTCTATGTATTTACATATCTGACACCTATACTTGAATTTTTACATTTATACAGCTTACCTAGGCATGACAAGATGTATTTTTTATGTGGTATGAAGATTCAGATGGTATAAATGTGAAAAAACAAAGTTAAGATTTTAAATATGTAAATACAGTGGAATTGTGTGGTATGTATGTAAATGCCACCAATTTAAAATATTTAGTATGTTTCTCAAGAAGCCACAACTTTTGACAGAGAAATGAAGGATTTTTATGAACAATTTGAGTGCCTATGTATCACTTTTCGGCATGTGATACCATAAACCAGTACAAGCGAATATTACGTGTGGTATCTGCACGTGCAGATTGATAGTATTGGAGTTATACCACACCAATACTATCATCCACACCAAGCTCATTTGCACGTAATATTTTTACCCGGTAGAGACGAGCACGAGATGTGAGACTCTCAAGCACAACGGGTAAAGCAAAGGAAATGAAGTATGAGCATTAGTTGAGAGAATGTATTGTTACCTTTCTTCCTTTTTATAGCAACCAAAGCCATTTTGCCTCTTAAAATTTGTCAAAAGAGTGGAGGAAGGAAGCTTCTTTGCTTGAGAGTTGTCCAACTAAAGTTTTTGCACTTGGCTACCTATCAAGGTAGGCCTTTCTAAACAAGTTAAAAAAGATGCATTTACATACATACCATTACCACACATTTCCTATGTATTTACATACCCAACACCTAAACATTAATTTTTACATTTATATCATCCAAATCTTTCATGTCATATCAAAAATATCACCATTCTAACTTTTCTAAAATGAAATACACATTTTCTTACTTAGGTAATGTAGTATGTATGATGTTAGATATGTGAATTCATAAGAATTGAGTGGTATGCATGTAAATCCAAAATCAAATCGAGATGCACATCAGCATGCAAACAAGTGCATACAAACGAGCAAGCGAATGCACACAAGGATGAGCATGTGATTGCTATCACGGTTCGCCGGGTTAGCGCACACATGGGTGAAGAGGCGAGTGTTCACGAACAAATAGGCAAAATTACAAGCATGAGTGGGTTGAAAGTGACTCGACTCGTGTGACTCCATCTTGACTAAGACTAATAATGTTTAGCCTAACCAAAAAATAATGTGAGTTATTGTGATTGTTTGGAGTAAAGATAATCTAATAATTAATCAACCCAATCATTACATATTAGCTTAATTAACTTTTATTCATATCCTTGAGAGCAATTGGACTAAAAAAGACAAATTTAAGTAACTAAATCTCATTCAAAGTCTCAACTGCAAACCATTTAATAAAAGATAAATGATATAAATGCAAAAACATGAACTACTTTTTTGGCGCGCTTCAAGTTTTTAATTAATGAAGTTAATTTAAGCACCAACAAGAATTAAACGAATTATAAGAAAAGAGCTTTCATTTCAAAATTGGAGCAAAGGAGTAATATTTTGTCAAAGAAAAATGAAACATTCAGGATGATGGAGAATAGTGGTGGTTCTTCTTGTGATGTGTCTCGATCATATGGAAAGGAAGGCTCCTGCGAAGAGAAGAAATAATATTCATGAAGGAAACATAAAAATAACATATTTAATTCCTAAGAGAATATAATAAAAGAGATGCACATGTGCTTATATGTAAGCCCATCCAAATTATCAGCAGAAACCATAGAGCTTACCCAAAAGATAAGCCACCAAATTACTCTCTCACAAAGAGAGTCGTACTTTCATATTGTTTTAGCTAAAATTTGTCCTTTAGCTTGTGCCCAAGGGATAGAGCAGGGATTCGAGGGAAGAAGAAAGTGAATGAGAGAAAGAGAAAGAAGGGTGTTCTTGGGCTCTTAGACCCCTTTTATTCCACATAAATGAGATTAAAGTGTGAGGTTGAAGGAGGGAGAACCTCCCCTCCTCCCCCCCCAGCCCCCCCCCCCTCCCCCTTAGAAAGTGAGAGAGGTTCTTCCTT
>JXCR01148098.1:73079-129681 GCA_002079205.1 Phalaenopsis hybrid cultivar
TCTTCCTTTTTTTTTTCTTTTTGCTTTATGCCTTTTCACTTACTATTTTGTCTTGTTTCTCTTATTTTCTTCCTTTTTTTTCTTTTTCCTCTTCTTCTTTTTATTTATGTGGTTTGGGCTCTCCAACTAGAAAGGCTCATCTTTTCGTTGGCGCCACGATCCACGTTCATCGTAACTTTTAAGGCTTTCAACCCAAATCTTTCCTTTAGCTCGTTCCCAAGGGATATAGTATGGAATCTGAGGGAAAAAGAATGAGAATGAGAGAAAGAGACAGAGAGTTGTTCCACAAGAAGGGGGGAAAAGAGGGGTGTTCTCGGGCTCTTTGACCCATTTTCTTCCACACATATGAGATTACAATGTGAGGTTAAGGTAGAGAAAACCCCCCACCCCACCCCACTCCCGTGTATGCATGGGTGTTCTCGGGCTCTTTGGCCTATAAGAGCGCCCCCCACCCTAATAGGAAAAATAATATTACAATAATACCTCTGCTTTAAGGAGGGCGTATATGCTATTTTGGTCTTTTTGTCATTCTGAAGCATTGGAACACGTCAGCATTGGGTGACCGGCTGGAGCTGGGTGGCTGACCCAAGGAGGCCGAACTAGAAATATCGAATTAGGGAGGCCGACCTAGGGAGGTCAAACCACGAGGGGGCGACCCAGGGAGGCCGTACAAGGGATTGGGTGGTTGACCAAAAAGGGGGAAATCCTTGCTTGTACGACTCCGGCGACGGCTTATCCTAGCTCGGTAAGGTGGTATTTTCTGGCCATACAAATATCATATCATTTATAAATATTATATTAGTTTCAATAAGCTTTATAAAGTCTTGCAATTCTAATAAGAAAAATAAAATAGGGCCAATCACATCATTATAGATCTTGATTGAGTATAACTCTCTTAATTGTGTTCCTGTTTGCCACTTGAATTGTAACTCTTTCTCCAAATATTTGCAATTCCAAACTCTTCTGTAACTCCCTAGCTCTTGATTATTAACCCCTTTCCTCCATGTGTTGTAACTCAAAACCATTCAATAATCATTATATTACATCAACTCTCCTCTTGAAATAATTCTATTACTGGAGAATTGATTATGGATGGTAGAAAAGTGCCTTAATAAAATCTAAGTTGTTATTGAAACTAAAATGTAACAGAGAGATGACATAAAGCAAAAATGGAACCTAATAACAACTAATATGCAACCCAAAGTAAATGAAAAAAAAAAGAATGATAATAATTTCCTTTTTATCAATTTTTTTTTTTTTAAAAAAAGACATCTAAGATAATATTCCTTCTAAAAAAGAGTAATCTATGTCATCAAACTAAATAACTGAAGTGGCCGTCTTTAACTTCTTAAACAGGTGATTAGAAAATCAAATTTAAACATTTTGAAAAGGATGAAAATTTAGGAAATGAAATAATTAAAACAAAAAATTTAAAAGTTTTGTAAACTCACCAAAATTTTCCAAAAAAAAAATGTAATAAATCAGTCAACCCTTTCTCGTATATAAAAAAAAATCAGCTTCAATTGTGATACCAAATAATAATGCATTTTGATGTTTATGAATGTGATGTTTACAAAAATATAGAGGAATGGAAGGCCAAACTCATGCAAAAGGAAGTTATAATATTCAAGGAGAAAACTGAATATATATAGATAAGAATAAAATAGAAAGGATGCAAATAAAATGTAAGTGATCCCAACCAAAGGTACTAATAGAAGCCACCAAGCCTACCAAAAAACAAATCCACCAAATTACACCTAGTATCTTACGCAAAGTCTCCAATTTCATATCATTATATCATTTACAAATATTGCATAAGCATAAATAATTATTACAAAACTTGCAACATTAATATAAAAAATAAAAGAGGGCTAGCCACACCATGATTGCAATTTATAATAGAGATCAAGTGCAACTATCATATTCTTTCGTAATTTTTTAGCTTTTCATTCACAACTTCCTCCAATTACGTGTAACTCCCAAAATTTTTTGTTACTCCTTATGATGTCAGATTTAACCCAAATCACAATGGAAATCCAACTTTTTTATTATTGAAATAAAATAGAGATTACAACCAACGGCACTCGAAACTTGGAATAACAAAAAACACAACACATACTTAACTAGGGAATAGGTCGAGGGTGATGATACTGGGGTTTTAAGAGAAATAGTAAGTATGGAGGATTGCAGGGTCAAAAGGCAACAATGAAAGGCAGTGGTTGGCTGTCGAATGGTTGTATGGTGGGCGGCAGTGAGGAATGGTGAGGTGGTTGCAGCAGGGAGGTGGTGGAAGGGCGTTGGAAGGGTTGAGAAGACTGACGACAGCAAGAAAGGCTGTTGGAAAAGAGTGATAGCAAGATGGGAGGTGGTTGAAAGGGATGGCAGCAAGATGGGAGGTGGTTGGGCGGTAGGTGGTAGCAGGAAAACTGGGGTTGTTTTCCGGGTGGCCGCAGCAAACATGGTGATGGTAGCAGCAGTAGGAAGCTTGTGGGAATTAGGAAACTGTAGATAAACACCAACTCGGGACAAGTTGCAAGCAAAGCACTCTCTCGCCATTGGATACAACCCAATGAGGGAGAATTGGAGATGCCGACAGCTGTCTCGACAAAAAATAGATTAAAAACTGATAATCTAAAACAAAAGAAACAAATATATAAGCTCTAGATAATTAGGATTGAATTCCCCTATGGAAAAAAGGTGCCAACCGACGGTGTAAATCCATCAATCCATCAATCCATCCATCCATCCATCCATCCATCTAAGCAAGGACCTAGCCCGTGTCACCATAGCTCACCCTAGCTCTTGATTATTAAATCTCATTTTTCGAATTGTGCAGCTCTCAAACTCTTCTATAACTCCCTAGTATTTAATTTTAATTGATCATTGCAAGGTCAGCTATCATCATTAAGTATGAATAAAAATAAAACTAATGCATAAATCCTTGCAAAGGTGATGGAAAAATACTATGGAATATTGCAACTTTTCTTACAATAATCTTATAATACACATGAGAATATTAAACTAATCATCTATTATATGTCAATGAGGGACACTTATCCTCTAGAATAGTTGTGTTTGTCACTAGTTACTTGATGCATCTTCCCTATTGTTGATGTGGGAGCTTGCAAAAATGTGGGAGCACACGCTCCACGATCCCGTTTCCAAAACTCCACGTTCCTATGGTTCCTGCTGATTTCGCAATGCCAATCGCAGGATTTCTACGATGTATTTTGCAAGCAAAAGTCACGACAACATCAGTACCTCGAATGTGGTATAAGCGAACTAAGCAATTATCATCCCATTGCAAAATTTCACACGATTTTTTTTCTAGTATATTTCCTATTTTCTTTCTTCTAATTGGGGTTCATTCTAGCAAAAGACTATTTTGTTTAGGGGGAACTTCTAGTTATTGTTATTAATTTGGGAAACTTTGTTCTGTTTTATACTATTCGGAGCGTTGCATCATCTTTTTTTTGCAAGTGGTGTATTTAATTCTTTTTCTTTTGGTAAGTGGTGTGTTTGTTTCTTGCTCAGGAACAGATAGTAAACCTCCATGCAATGTTTCTTCCCATTGTTTTCAGCAGGGACATCTGCCAAATGACTCCTATCCCCATCCAAATGACGTAGACCTCACATATTTTCATTCCTTCACTATTCCTCCCCCACCTCCCCGTAAAATCTGCTTCCAAGGCTCCTAGATTTAAAGTTCATAGCAATACAAATGATTTTGACATCTGACAATGTAAAGCTTCAGTGGCTCCCTTCTAGCATGTCCACTGAGAGACGCATTATTTTTTGTTCAGTAAGCAATGGAAAAATACCAAGTATTCAAGAACTTGAGTGTTCATTCATACAAAGAAAATCAAAATTTAGATAAAAAAGCTTATACACAAATGTTTCTAGCAACATTTGATGCAATACGTTAAGAGAGAAACATATTAAAGAGTGATAAGAACGAAGAACTTTTAACTAACAAGTGCTCACTCCCATAGATTGGACGCCTGCTCCCCTTTAGAAAACTTGGTCACCACTCTCACTTTTCTTCATGATACTTGCAATCCTGAGATAAAATTGACAGAGCTCCTCAATAGATTAATTCTATCTATAAACAATAGCTTAGTTGATATAACAGAACATAGAAAGGTAAATCTTGTACATCTGTCCCTCAATCATTTGCACTAAATGCATCGTAAACAAGTAAAATGTCAAAATGGTTTCTTAACTGTTTATATGAATTCATTTTAGTCTCTCATAATATAAAGCTGTTAAATTAGTCTTTAGAATTTTTAATGGGGACTAAAATAGTCCTCCCTCTAAAGATCTGGGGACTACTTCAGCCTAAATTAAAAAAAAAAAAGAAACTAACTGGCACTTTTATAGATTGAGGCTAAAATAATTCCCTACAAAGAGTTACAGGATCATTTTGACAATTTGCACCAGCATAGATGTTTAAACAATTTAATTTATTACAAAGATGGAAAAGTCCAACTTCCTTATTTCACTACCATATTAACGGCTAAATTTATGGTCTTCTAAGAACTCTATCAGAAATATTAAATAAAGCTGATTTACCTCCCTCTCGTGCGGCGCACAAGATCTAAAATGTCTGAAATTTGCTGCACATTTGGGTTCATCTGCCTTTGCTTACTTTCCAAAAATATTGTTGAGAGTCTTATAAAATCACAAGTAGCTAATTCTGCTTGCTTAAGCAGCCCATCAACATGCTCCAGAAAGTCTTCGTAAGATGATATCGTTCTAAAATCACTCATGTTGTCACTAACTTGAGTATCAATTGCAACCTCTTCATAATTTAGCTGTTCGTGGTAAAGCGGTAGGCTTTTTTCATGCTTCATATTCTTTATATCTTCTTCTTCACATGTTTTAGTGTACTTAAAATCATGATTACCAGTCATTGCATCATTTTCAATAATATTTTTTGGAAATATAATGCGCGTTTCTTGGGCAGAATCTTCATTGTTAATCACAGGAAATAAGGTGACATTTCCTATCAACTCAGTCTCTTTCAGAGAAATTGCCTGAAATCAGATAATTTTACAGTAATAATATGATAAGCCAAAATATCTTCTACCAGAGGCTAAAACAAATTAAACAAGAAATATGCAATCCCTTTTGAAAAAGTTTCACCAGGTTTAATATTCAATAAGATGACAATGCACAAATGTACTCAAAAGCAAGAACAAAAACCAAGATAAGTTAATCATTAATTTCAACGAAAAATTAAGAGAGATTCATTTAAGCAAATGTCCCAAAAATCTACATTGTTGTGATAATGAGTGATTTAATCAAAGAAACATCTTAACAGAATAAAGATAAGTTTTATTAATATGAAAGCATAACATTAGAAACCTTATTTAACATTGCACTCTGTGGAAAGAATTTAGAAGAGCAAGTAGATTGCATAAATGGAGAAGTCTCGAAGCCTTAATGCATGAAACAGAAATCCAAAGTAATTGATTCTGAAGACAAGTAATCTTGCAGTGCAACATAATAAATAGTCTGTTCCGGCTGAGCATCTTTTCTGGATCAGATCAGCTTCAGACATATCATTAAACCTCTAGGTCAGAACTCCCTTGGTGAGCCTCAGAGGCACCAGTATCTTCTGCTTTTAAGTCTCAATTGACACTTAGAGTGACTAGGGACCCTAGTGACTTAGCCATATTTAGACATATGGTTTCCTTGAGATAGCAAAACCCAGCATTTTTCAATAGACCCTATTGATCCAATAGGACCTAGTAGACCCTTAGGCTAGCTTAACTTTAGCTTAGGTTTAGACTCAATCTAAAATCATTGGCACCATTGTAAGTATAGACCCTTAGATATGCTCCTCTAAATGCCCTCAATTTCATTATATAAGTTAAATATCTACGATTCTCAACTCTTTTAGGCCCCCTAGCCTCGAATCAGAGATACTAGATAACCTTACTTCTTAACCCAGCTTAACCCCAACTTGAGGCAGAGTTGGGCTAACATAGAAAACTGACCAAAGCACTAAATGAATGTGCGCTCCCTTACCCTTCGATTCTACTTCTAACCATACCGGAGTGACCCAATGTAGGTCAATTAAGAGTAGTTTAGTATTTCTTTATTTGGTCCCTCCATTGGCTTTTGCTAAGCCCAATTACGCACTTGCTTTCTGAACAAAGTGATTGTGTATGCTTAAACTAACCCAAACATAGCCTAGTTAACTCTAGTCTGGCTTGCCTATAATCTGGTAGACCCTACTGAAGCACTAGATAGAGCACTCAAGCTCTAGCACAAATTGGACTAGGCCCTGATACCATCCTTGGGTTCTTAGAAGGTGCAAGAAAACATAAAGAGGCATTAGGGAAGTTAAAGGATGAATAACAGGAGTGAAAGGATGGATGGCGCCTCAATTCTAGCGTGGGCGTTGGGATTACGGCAAACCGCTCTTTTTTGCTGCTCAACAGCAGCTTTTTGCTATCAAACAGCAGTAGAAAGCAAGTTTGACAACCAAGGGGCCTTCATATGTCCAAGAGTGATCGCTACCTCAATTCTATCAAGTTACATGCACACCACCTGAAAGAAATCCAAGGATACAACACTCCAATAGAGAAAACTAAGAGAAAACATCTCAAAATAACATAAACAAAGCCAAACGTTAATCCAAAACAGAAAAATATATATATAAATAGCCCCCAAATAGAAATTACCCTAATTATGGATGAAAAAAAAAAAAAAGATATCAAAAGGGAAATTGGGCTAAAATTAGTATTTTGGAATGCCCCGTCATTCGGTACCTGCGATCACGGCATATCCCACAATCCTGCGGAATCCCGCATCTCGAGATTAATTTTGTGACAAGCAAAATTCCGCCGGCAAAGATCCAGCATCATTTCCCCTGGTAGGAGAGGCTTATTCTTTTTCTTTGGAAGGGTGGTTTGAATCCCACTAATGGATTTTATTTCATACAAAACATCTAAGGTGATTCCCAAAATAAGTGTTTGTCATATCTAGCTTATTTGTCAAACACAGTACTTAACTTACTCCATAGGGTCTTCCAGAATGGCCGAAAAACTTCTTATCTCGTTTTGAAGTGTTGACATATTGGAACACTCTAAATAGTGGCACCCTAGGGAGTAAACTCAAAAGTGTAAGAATCCTAAAACTCCAGTGAAAGTTGCACTGCCTCAAATATTGGCTTTTTCATGGAATTGTCTTGAAGCAACGCTAAGACCAATTTAACTGACACCACTCTCGTAACTTTTAGAAATGTGACACGAGCCACTAAAGTTCATTTTTATGTTTGAACACTCGTTACTACTGACTCCTTCAAAGGCAGAAACATAATACACGTCCCAGCCTTGATAAATGAGTATGCGTTTTTGTAACCACCATGAAGTGTATCCAAGTCGTATTGTAACAATCAGCCCAAAAGAATGTGAGATGCTCCATAAGCACGAGATCACACCAAACTTGATCCTGCAACTTATCTCCCATAAAAAAACTCCACGAGACTTCTATCAACTGTGATTTTATTCCCTTTCTTCAACCAAGATGGATACCATTCAAGGGTTTCTAGAAGGTGTGAAAGGATAAAAGAAAGGGGTAGGTAAGTTGTTGGCAAGAAAAGAGGGAGGATGAATGTAATTTAAAATCTAACGTGAACATGAAGATGACAGTAAGTCGAAAGTGAAGAACGGCTATATTCTGCTTTCAAACAATAGTAGGCAGCAAATTGGACGATAAAGGACTCCTAACGTCCAGGAGAGATCATCACTTTGATCCTATCAAGCTACAGACACAACTTAAAAGAGATTCAAAGATACAATACTTCAATAAAAAAAACTATGAGAACATATCTCCAAATAGCATATCAAAAGCCAAAATTCCTCAAAACAACAAAAAACCTCACACATAAACAGTCTCCTCTATAGAAATAAACCTATTTAGAACGAAAGGAATAGAAAATACTTAGAAAAGGAAGGAAATCAACTGAAATCGATAATCGAGCGAGCAGGATGTCAGGCCTACAATCACGAGAGGGTTTACGATCTTATGCAATCATAGATTTTGCAGTATTGCATTAGTCAAAAGAACGAGATCACATTGTCGCGATTCGGATGCTCTGCATCACACGTGATTGGGATCGCGCTGCCATGATTTGTGAGCTCTACGTCATTTTCTTGGGGTACGAGGAGCTTCAAATTCTTCCCATAAAGCTTCTAAAATCGATCTACCATAACAAAGTCATTGTACTATTATGGTTGGGATTATGGTTGGGAGAGCTCCACAACAAAGTCTATACTCACGCCACTCAAAAAACACGTACATCTTTCCAAAGTATATACTGGTATAATAAATATCAATCCTTCTTCAGCACAATCAGAACTGAAGTGGCATCTTGGCTAGTACTCTCACGAATCAAGCCTCTAACCCTCAAGTGGGTAAGGGTTTGCAATTTCTCATACTTGGTTGGTTGCATCCAATAGGCAAGTTGGTTTGACAAAAAAAAAAATACTGGAACGAGCTATATGGCATGTTGGCAGCCATCAATGTGGTAAACTATCAATCAAGATGTCTGACAACTCCTAGAAAAAGGGCTGCTCCTTTTCTAATATTGGCTCCTCAGACTCAAATTCTTCTAAGACAGCTAATGATAGTTCACTTGGAGTCTCTCTCAAGGGATAAACTTGAATTGTTAGCATCTCTCACCCACAGCTAGAAGTTAATACTCCTCTTAGACGTCTTCATGCTCTCATATGTCATTGTCAATTTCTTCAACTACTCCCTGCTTAGTAAATGAGATCATCCTCATGATTGGGAAATCTAATATAATTTGCCTAAAAATATGGCACTTGAATCACTTCCTGGCTGAAACGAATTTGGTAGTGCTGGTTGGCTCCAACTTTTCTCCACTCTGAAACGATTTCTTCATGGGCAGAGTCGGTTGAGATACTCCACTAGATGTACTCTTATTGCTTTTTTTTTGGGTTAAACCTTGTAAGGTGCGATGGTCGCCTAGTGATGTTGTTTCTCCACCTTCAAAGCTAAGGTTTGTAAATCGAGTAGGGACCAACATGACTATAGCTGCACCACATTCATAATACATGACCTCAATCCTCCAAGATATTGAGCTATGTTGTGCTCCTCTAATTCTCCTAACTCACATTTTAGCATGAGTTAATCAAATTCAACTGTACTTTCCCCCACAGAAGAAATTTTTTGTCGCACGTGGTGGAATCTAATAAAAATATCCCGCCAGTAATGCAGGGGAAGATAATTAAGCAACATCTTTCTTTTCATCTTAAGACCAGGTGATGATCATATTTTTTCCTAGTCGCTATCAAATATACTTCAGGTTCTTCCACTACAAAGATGTACTCTTCTTTAACTTAATAGTGACTAGCTTTGCCCTACTATTTTGTGGAATGCCCTTATACTCAAAGAATCATTCTACTGATTGGAGTCACTTGATGAATTCATCTGGATACATACGACCGTCAAAATTTGGCAAGTCAATCTTGACTCCAAAATCTTGGCTTCTTCTCTAAAATTGCATGTCGAATCAGCGGGATATTGGTTTGTCGTCACTAGAAATTTCCTAGTGGAATGGATTCACTTCCTCCTCGCAATCTGGCGAGTCACCAATATGACTATAAATGAGTCACCTAGGTTGTCTCATCTCAAAGGTGGCAAGCCTTTATCACAGCGGAAAATTTTCTCATTGCATATTCGCCATAATAAGCTCAGGGACACCTTTTTGTAGAGTTCTCTTAAGTGGCATTGTGTCGTTTTCTCTCAATCAAAATCTCTAAGGAAATAGGGTTGTAGATAAAATATTGGTCGAAGTTTCAAGTTTTGATAGTAGGTGTAGGGGTAGATTTTTTATTGAGGTGGAAAGGTTGAATTATGAAAATTTTGGTTTGGGGTTAGTAATTTTTGTGGGACTGGATAGGATATGGTACGAAATATATGTGTGTGTGTGTGTATTGTGAATTTTGATTTTAGATAAAAATTATTAAATCTTAATAATTTCGGGTTTGTTGGGCTTTAATACTAGATGATATCGTTTTAGGGTTCCTAGAAGGTGTGAAAGGATAAAAGCAATTGGTAAGTTGTTGGATAAGTAAGGAAAGTTGGAGTATGGATGTTAGTTGAAATCTGGCTTGATGGACTAGATGACAGCCAGTCAAAAGCGCAGAATGGGTGTTTTCTACTATCAAATAACAGTATACAACAATTTGGACAATAAAGCAGGCATCTAAATATCTGGGAGAGATCACCAATTTGATTTTATTAGGCCACAAACACACCAACTAAAAGAGATCTAAAGATATAGAACTTTGGTAGACAAAATCATAGAAAATATCTCCAAATAACAACAATAATCAAAAGTCCTAAAAATAACAAAAACCGACACAAATAGTCTCCCTAGAAAAATAAACCTAATTAGAAGGACAAGCATCGTAAATATTTAGAAAAGGAGGAAATCAGCTAGAATCCGTAATCGAGCGGGAGGGATGTCGGTTCAACAATTGTAGAAGTGTTTGCGGTCTTACAAAATTGTGGATTTCGTAGTTAGTAGTAATCACAAGATCAGGATGGTGTTGCTACAACTTGGGAACTTCACGTCACACTCGATCGGGATTTCATTGTCTCAGTTCGGGCACTCCTCATCAAAGACAAAATAATATTGTGAGAGCTTCTATGTAGTCGGGTTTAATTTATTGATCATTTGGGTAGATATCACGTTCCACTATAATGAGGTTGCATACCTTGGTATAAAAATTATTATGGTGGAGCCGCTCTTTCTCTCTCATGGGCTTAATCTGAAAGATTCATCTAATTACTACCATCTCTCCGTCATCAACTAGAAATTAGTGCTCGTCCTTTATGTCCTAAACTTCTCTATTATCTCTTGTGTCACTGTCTATGATTTACACTGCTCCTTGCTCAGTAAAAAATATCACCCTCCTATTCAGGCAATCACATGCATTATGCCCAAAATCGTGGCACTTGCAGTACTTCTTGGCTAAGTGGATTTAAGAGTACCGGTGATCTCCAAATTTTCTCTACTCTATATGAGTTTCTCCTTGGATGGGGTCGGCTTGGGTGCTCCACTAGGATGGGAAATACATTGCACTCTTATCTTGGAAGCAGTTTGACGTAATCAAATATAAAATCCGGGACTATAGTGTCATTGGAAATCTAAAAGTCTTTAAAGAAGCACCATTAAGCCTAGTGGTGGCACTAGAAGACAGTGAGAGTAGGGAATCGATGTTAGACATATTGCAGCCCATGTTGAAAGAGTTTCAAGATGTCCTAAGAGATAGCTACCTCTTGGGATGTCACCATTGAGAGAGATTCAATATACCATAGATTACATTTCTGAAGTATATTCTCTCAAACAGGCATGCCTACCAAATGTGCCCAACAAGTACGATGAGTTACGAAATTAGGTTACCAACTTGATGACTAGGGGCTTGATTCATGAGATTATTAATTTATGTGCAATTCCAACTCTAATTGTGTTAAAAAAATATGGTTTGTATTGATAGAAGGGTTGTGAATATGTATTAATAGAAGGGTTGCGAACAATATCACTATCAAATACTGATTTCTCATTCCATGGATAGATGATTTGCTTGATTAGTTGCATGGAGCCATCATCTTCTCCAAGATTGATTTACATATTAGTTGCCACCAAATCAGTTAAGACCAAGCGATGATTGAAAGATAACTTTTAAGATGTGATGGATTATATGAATCAACATTTATGCTTTTTGGCTTGTCTAAAACTCAAAGCAATTTCATGCAGCTGATGAACCAAGTTTTTCTAACATTGATTACAAAATTTATGGTTGTGTATTTTGATGATATCTTAGTGTATAGTCATATGATGGAGTATCACGTACATGACTTACAGATTATTTTTTAGGAGCTTCAAACAACTCAATTAAGCAATTACCCCAAGAAATGTCATTTCCTAACTAAAAAGAATTGTTTCCTAGTATATGTTCTACCATCAACTGGCATTGAGAAGGATCCAACCTAGATTAAGGTTATCATTAACCAGCTTAGTTCATAGCCATTCACTCATATATGTAAATTTCACTGGTTGGCTTCTTTTTCTTTTTGTTGGAGATATATCATAAATTTTAGCTCGATAGCAGTGCCCTTGACATAGCTCAAGTCTGATTGATTCACTTGATCAGATAAAGTGTAGGCTAACTTGAAGGTTCATGTTAGTCGGGCCCCTTTTCTAGCTCTTTCTTATTTCAATCTAGTATTCAAGGTGGAGAATGATGCCTTCAATGTGAGGATTGGAGCTATATTGAGTTAAGGAGGACATCCTTTAGCCTTTTTTTAGTAAAAAGCAAAATGATTCTAGGCAAAAGTACTCAATCTAAGATAATGAATTATATGTGGGATAGTGAAAGCCCTTAGCCATTAGTCATTATTTTTTATCGAACAAGTTCACTCTTTATTTTGATCACGAAGCGCTGAGATTCTTGAATAGCTAGACTTAGCTAAAAGGCAGACACTTTGCGCGAGTAGAGTTCCTCTTTTATTTTTATTTCACGCCTTGAGTCACTGTCATTTGTTGATTTCTACTATGTAATCTACAACAAGTGATTTTGATGTATTGAAAGATATGAATGTCACTTATGGAGACATTCAGGAGAGTTAGACTTGAACTTAAGAGAGACCATATGATTAATATGATAGATCTGATGGTTATCTATTCTTCTAAAAAAGGTTATAAATTCCTAAATAAGACTATCTTAAGGAGTGTCATATTGGAGGCATGGCAGGCTACATTGGCAGGGACGTCTCAATCCTTGGTGAAAGAGAACTTTTATTAGTCTAGATTGGTACAAGATATAGAGCAACATTTCAGACAATGCATGTATGTCATTTGGTTAATATTGGAGTATAGAATACATGTTAGGGTGATTTTTGAATGGGAGAGGGGCGTACAAACATGTATTCTATGCCCACATTCAACGAGGGGTGTAAAAAAATGCATTTTATGCGCGTACCACAAGAGTGTAAAAGTTTTGGAGTGTTACAACAACCTCTGATTCGTCTTTTAAAATATAGACACATGTCATTTGAATGTGGTCATCAATTAACGTCAAGAATCACTATTTATTGGTGCAGTTAGGAGTGTGAGAAGGACCCATATGTCACTTAAATGAGGGAGAAAGGAGTGAAAGGTGTGTAAGTGTGAGGTGGGTAACGGAACCAGTGATGTTTGGCCAACTACATGCCTCACAATTCAAGTTAGAGATTTTTATTAGAAAAAAATCAAAGGATGCAAAATTTTCAAATATTGAAAACCAGGATGTCCTAAATGACAATGTAACAGCAAGACAGAATATTCAATGACTCGAGATAAGCTACTACTTTTGAGTGTCGTGTTTTCACTCTTCGTATTCTCCGCTTGGAAGTAGCAGAGTTTTGCTACCCTTTTAGCAGTTTCAATAATCATCCCCAAACAACGATCCTGAAAAACACAATCATCATAAGAGAAATTAGCAATGCAATCGATATCACATGTCAACTTGTTGACAGATAATAAGTTACATTACAATCGGGGAACATATAAAACAAACTCTAAAGTTAGATCAATCATTAGTACAACCGACCATTTACCAATAATGGGCCTATAGGATCCATCGACAATTCTAACGGTATATTTTTCTAAAGCATGGACACTAAGTCGAGTAAGCTTGCGAGCAGTCAGTCATGTGATCTATGACACCTGAATCAAAAGTCCACTGACTAAAGATGGAATATACTGAGATTCAAAGAAAGAGTACCTTGTAGGACGTGAGAGGTTGACAAACCCGCAAAGACTTGATTGTCTCTAAGAAACTGGATCAATTGCTCCATCTGATTTTTTTAGGGATTCAAAGGACTCTGAGATGTTGTGGGTAGAAGTCCGTTGAGTCGTTCCTTGTTCAACCATCGTTGTGAGTCCCTTGACAGCAGAGGATTTGGTCGAAGGTATGTATGTCGGCTTAATGTGAAGTTTTCATCACTTATCCACAGTGTGGATGGGCTTGTGACAGTAATCACAAGTAGGGTGACCAGTCCATGATGGTATGGACGAGAACTGAGTACTTTTTGAGATCAAGGTGGATGATTTGGCTGAAGGGGTGGAAGTGTCGAGCATGACAAATTTCTTGCTTTATTTTCGATGAATCTCGGTGAATGTTGAGCACATAGAAGGAATAGGATCTCAACCAAGAATACGACATTGGATTTCATCAAGGTTTTTGTTAAGACCAGCCAAGAATTGAAAAATGCGATCCTTCTCTACAATCTTCTGGAAGAGAGATAGAGCGGCTGGAGAATCCCAAGTGTAGTCGCAACATAGGTCGCATTCCATCCATCGGCTGGAAAATCCCTGTTTTGCCTCCAGAATTTTCTTATATACCTCATAGAGTTGACTAGAATTTCTTATATCCGAGTAGGTCTCACGGACTACCATCCAGAGGGCCTAACATAAGGGAAGAACATATATGACTAACCAATTGAAGTCTCCATGGAGTTGATCAGCCACGACCTGACAATTAAGTTCTCTGATTCCCAAGCTCCATAGATCGGTTCAGTGTTTTTAAAGGCTCACTAATCATAATTGTGAGGTGACCAAACTTCTCACGTCCTTCGATGAACAAAGACACCGCTTGAGACCATTGGAGAAAGTTATTGTTGTTCAATTTATGTGTTGTGATTAAGAAATTCATGTTGGTTTTTAATCCTGCGGTTTGCAAGAGAGCGGAAATTGAAGTTGATCCTCCGGTGGAATCAAGAACATCTTCTGAAAGTGCTTCGGTGTTGTAGATATCCGCCATAATTCTGACTGAGCCAAATGAGATGTTGTTGAGGTTATGAGTCATCAAAGAATTTTGGTAGGTTTAACGACATAAGAGGTTGTAGGATTTGTGGCTGGATCAGGCTGCAAAAACAAGTCGCTGTGATTTTGGAACTTGCAGGCTATGTATTTTGAACTTGCGGCTGGAACATAGGGTTGTAGGTTCCAAACCAGTGGTTAGAATTAGACAGGAAGCTACTTGTACAACATGAGACTGGTTGTTGAAACCTACGATTGGAATAGAACTCGCGGCAGAAACATAGGCGGCGATTGTTGAAACCTGCGGCTACTGAAAACAAACTCCACGGGTTGCGGTTGCTGGAACAAAATCTACGACTTGAACTAGTAGAGGAAGTTGAATTAGCATAGAAAGCCTGCGGATAGGAGGTTGTAGCAGCTGGAAATGGCAGAGACCAGTGGCTGCTAGATCTAGGATTTGGCTATGATACCATGTTGATAGTTGGAATAGAGCGGCTCAATATTATTGATAAGAGGAGGGGTATTTAAACCCATATACAATAGGCACAATGAAGAAAAGGAATAAATCAAAATAAAACAACTAGAGAAATAAAATAAAACAGAATAAGAGAAATAAAATAAAACAGAATAAAGCAAAATGGGAAATATATAATGAGGAAATAAGAACAAATAATAAATAATAACAGATAGAGATTGTCGTTATAATGTAATAGATATGCACTAAAATTTAAGTTATTTACCCCAAATCTAAGCTTTCTAAAGAAAAAGCAACAAATATAAAATTTCAGCAATGAATTTAAGTCCTTGCTACAGAAAGAAATCCAGGATATATGACACTAGACGAAATTTCAATCATACACACAAAAGAAACAGCTAAATGATTTAAAAAAGTAATAATAATACAAATCACCCCAAAATGTAAGAACCAAACCTCACATTGATACAAGGAATTTCCCAGTCGGTCATCCACACATATAAAGCACACAAAGAACTTGCATTCAACAAGTACACACACACACAAAGGATGAATATTAGATTTCAATATTCAATGTACAGTGATTTTTTACATGCCGAAAGGGTCATATTTCTAGTGTCCAAATCACCAAAAATAAGAAAATGCACAAAATTTATCAAGTTCTACTAAAGATAACAAGTTTCAATTCATCCCTCTTGATTTTCAGCAATATAAAACATCTTATAAAGTTCAATTCTAAAACCGCGTGAGAAAACAAGCAAAATTAGAAAGCAGTCACCACGAACATAGAGGTGGCAAGAAGCAAACACATGATTGTAGCTAGAGTGAACAGCTCACAAGAGTATAAAATGGTAATAGTAACCTAGCATGAAAAACAAAATAGTGCAAGAAAGTAACATGCAGTAGTGGGAAAGACTAGAGACGACAACAGCTAAGAAGGGTGGTGGACAACAAAAGCAGCAACAGGACGAGGACAACAATGGTGGACTGCAATGAGAATAATAGGGTAGTAGTAGAATTACATCAACTAACAACATCATGAATAGTAAATTGTAAAAATACCTATGAAAATAAAAATAAATTTTAGTAATTAGCAACTCCATATGTGTTGATTGGAATCCAATGAACTGAGTTAAGAACATGCCAAAATGAATAGAGTACTCAAAATACACATCTAGTTCATAAAAGAGCCAACAAAAAGGAAATGTTTTACACAGAATAAACTTAAAGAAAATAAAATACATCGCTACAAAATCTATAAATTAACATTTTCAATGATTTTGACGCAAACATACTTTCAATTTTCATCACCTTTGTCTCTTGTCATGTGGTTTCCATTCACCTTCACCTTTGTCGCATCTACTTCTACATTCCTCCCCCTCTCTTGCTGATCAAAATCCCTCAGTTAAAGAAATCACCTCCTCCATCCAACTCCAACCAATAACAACCCCACACCATTCCACCCGATTCCTTCTTCTTTGAAAACCTAGAGAAGCTCAACCCTTCATTGATAATTAAGTTTGAACTCAAAACACAGACTTGAATCAAGCTCAACCTATAAGCTTCAACTCAGGAGGATTTAGACTAAATCATTTCATCCTCAGAAAAAGTCTCCTTCTGACTATCGATGGTAACAACAAAGAAAGTGAAAGTAAATTGCTCATTGCTTCCAGAAATTTTAAACTTAACTTGCAAATAAACCGAGACCATGTTTCATAAAATCAAATAGTATTTCAATAACCTACACATCCATGCTTACACTCATATAAAAAGGAGAAAATAGCTCCAAAGCATCACTTAAAATAGTTTTCATCAAGATGGGACAAGAAATATTTAAACACACAATATGAAATAAATGCTAGAATAAAGCACAACAAAGAAAATTTAAGCATTTTAAAACAAATACTTAGTTTTATCAAATTTCAAATTAAGTTATTTGATGATCACTTTTATACAGTATGAAAACGTATCATCCAAATTATCCATATGATCCATTAACCAATAGTGATAAAATTAAATAAAGAGTAACAAGCACTATAAAATACAGTTCAACAAGTTCATACTAAGTTCTTAAGCTGATAATGCCAATAAGGCCATTGATAAAATCAGGCACATTGCACTGCTTGCTACTTTTTCTAGCAATAAAGTGATGGCTGGGAATTAAGCACGATTCACTGATTTAAGGTTATGACACAGAATACCATGACACCACAGGTTGCTTATACTGTTAGGTAGTTTTCTTGAATATCAATAGGATGAAACTTTCACCTCATTAAGCTTCACTGAAAGTTCATCAAGCACTTCGAGGCGTTTTTTTGTCCTCTGCAAGGCTAGCAACAGCTTCTTCTTTTGCATAAGAAGCTCCCTGGCTTCATTTTCTCTGCTACGGGCAACCTCCATGACTGCCCTTCGTTGGAGATTCTCGGCTGCTTCGGACAACCTCATTAGTCGCAATCTTGCATTGTTTGCTGCGAGAGAAAGTAGTCATTTTCAAGATTAAGAACACATTTGAACCCTCATGGGCCGCTTAAATTTCCATAAGGGGGCAAAAATGAAAATATCATGAGAGCATGGCAAAATTAAAGAACCGCGACAAAGAAACCAAACCCAAAATTAGCAAATTCGAAATCGTAAGGTATTCCAATTCAGAGTAAAGCCCCAAACAGTTTCAGCGATGGCATTGTTAATCGTTTATATCAAGCTTCTCCGTAATTTGTCCCGAGTAATATCATCAATCAGTCCAGAAACTCAATTTAAAGCAAAGCAAATGAAGTAGCTACCAGAAAACGGTTTCGATGTAAGACCGCCGGAATGGAAGGAAGAGAAAATGGAGGACCTTTTGACCTGGTGATCTCTGCCTGAGAATGGAGTTGGTCGATTTGGTGCTTCAGTTGCTCGATATCAACTCGAACAACACCATTATTGGAAGATGCAAGCGTGACAGGCGTTCCAATTCTCCTCCTTCTCGCATTCAGGGCAAGCATCCTCATGGGCATCGCTGTGCCTAAGCCCAAAATCATTTCTGCAATGGGATTTCTCCCTCTGCTCTTCAACTCATGCCACGGACCACTTAATACCAGCAACCTTTCCAACGAGTAATTCGCTGAATGTAATGAAGTTATATACCTGTCTGGTAAGAGCTTTAATTAATTAAATTTGACCATTATTTAACATGCATAAAATTTCATTCATAGTAAATTACTTTTTATCTCAAAATAAAGTCAAAATACTTACCCCATGAATCATACAAACATTAAACAAATGAGCTAAAACATTCTTACATGCCTCTTCTGAGCGATCTCAAATCTGTGTGAGTGTTCAGTAGCAAAGCTTCACAATAGTGTATTAGTGTCTATGCTAGCGAATTCCCAGAGTAATTAGTTGTCATTTTAGATTTTATAATTGCATGAAAATTCAGCACACACTCAGAGAATAGAATTAATTGGTGGAGACGCTAGAAATTTTAGGTGAAAATCTTGAATATGGGAAAAATCATAGGGTATGATCCAGCTGAAATGATCAATTATGTTGATGCTTACCCGTGCAGGCTATTGTTCCACATGTGGGAAAGGTTTACACGGTTTCTCGAATTATAATAGTTGTATGCAAACTCTTTGCCCCCGCGGTATGGAGTGGTTGTAATGGAAGCCAATGTCGGGAGTTTAGTACACTGTCTCTAAAATGTTTCGTGGTGTAGCTTTTGGGATGATGCACTAATCCGTAGATGCTTCATAATTCTGCGATTCCGACTATTGCTTTGCACAGTGCTTCATTGCTTCGCAACATAGGCTTTGACATCATACAGTGCTACGCTACAACGAGTAGAGGGCAGCTAATGGTGGTCGACGGTGGCTAGCAGGCGATAATCGATGGTGGTCGGCGGCTGCAGGAGTGGGAAGTGATTGTCGAATCTTCAGTTCAGAAAAGATGTTGGAATTCAACTCCTTTTTCTCCCAACTCCAATTTTCTTTTGGCTCAAGGTTTAGGTCCTCTTTCATGAATGACGTGGGGCTCCTATCTGACTATCAGGAGAGATCTCATTGATCGGACAACGTTTGGATGACAATTGAATGCCTCAATGATGTTGATATTAAGTAAATTTGGGCTCCTTGGGTTCATCTCATGGAGACGTTGGATTCAATTATAAGCTTGTTAGATTTAGAATCTGTTCGATTTTTCTATTGGGTATTGAAATTTTAAAAAATGGTTTAACGGCTTGGTCGGGAATTGATTTGACTAGTATAGAACCAACTTTAGTATTATTGTTTTCATATCGTCGAACCGCTCAATTTGGCTCTGAGTTTGTTGAAATTAGACTTTTGGACAATCATTAATTGAAATTTGATAAAAAAATTACCTTGAGATCTTCGCCGAATGATGAAAATTGGTTGATGGCATATGAGTTACCCCTCAATTTTTGGGCAAGACAATTTTATTTGATGTGACTCTAAAGATGCATTTAACTGGGTTGAAGCTCATGTTGTAACAATGAAGGACTTGGAAACATTCTTCAAGATGAGAGACATGTTGGGATGCAGCAAGGATTTTTACAAGCATGTCATTGTCTACCTGAGGAGGTCTTTGAATACCTTGTTCATGAGATGTTGGTTGGTCACGCCGCTATTATTTAACTTAAATAGCATGGCTTGATAATAGTATATACCCTTGTCTGTTTAGAAGAAGGTGGCCTCCTCGTCTCACATATTCATTTTTATCTGATTGTTCGCAGAGTAGGCATCCAAGAAACTAAGTCTCTTGTGTTCAGATATGTCATCAATGCATTGATCTATGTGTGGAAGCTGAAAACTATATTTCTAGCTAATCTTATTAGGGCTGGTGTAGTCAACAAACATCCACTCAGTTATGTTAGCCTTCTTGAACATCACAACATTTGTCAGATACATGGGGTGGTGCTCCTCTCGTATGAATATTTTTTTCCAGAAGCTTGTTACCTTCATATTTGATGGCTTGTAGGCAATCTTGAGTGAAGTTGCATTTCTTTGGGATGACAGTCTTGAAAGTTGAATCCACCTTTAAAGAGTATGTGACTAATTATCTTTGGGTTAACTCTAGATTTGTTAGCCGGGGCACATGCAAAAAATGTCTTATTTTTTCTTGAGAAGATCTATGTATTCCACCTTTGCTCATCGGAGAGAAGGTAACCAAGTAGCACCGTTCATCAGGGGTTGTCACCTGAGAGTGGAACATGGATCAAATCTTTCTATGGGGGAAGCACATTGAGATACATCCTTATCTTGAAAATCAAAGTTTTTCATGTTGAGGTTCATTGATGAGCGTGATTATGCTTACCTGAGGTAGCATGATTGTGTCATTTTTTGTTCTCTACATGTAACACCAATCCTGACTAAAGTGAGGAATTTCAACTTTAGGTGTGGTGTGGATATGATGATAATGAAGATGGACTAGAGGGTCCTCTCAAAGATGGCGTTGTATGTTAATTTTGACTTGACATCTATTAGGTGAATTCTCATATCACAATAGGGAGATTTATCATTCCTTTGAATCTTACTAACCAGTTATCAAACTCATACAATGAACTAGATGTAAGTGAAATTTCCCTTAGTCAACCTTTTGCTGAGAAAGGTGAAGTTGAATATGACATTGGTTGAGCTGTCATTATCAATTAGGATCTTTTTTACATCAAATCAGGGTTCACCAATGCCTGTTTTGATGAAGAGAGGGTTTGGTAGGGGAATTGGACTCTCTCTAGGTCAAAATCATAAGAAATGATGGGCTCAAAGCATGATATTGTATGCACTAATTCTCCAAGCATGGTGATTAGGAGTTGGTTAGATAATAACCAGGCTTCTATAATTGTTTGAATTTCTCTAACAACTAGGTGATTCCCCATGTTATTGCTTATGTGTTTGCTGCCACTTGTGGGAGAATTATCGATGCGGGCAAGCTTGTCTTGCACAAATCGACCCAAGTACCCTTATTGAATCAATCTCTCAATTTCTTGCTTGACCTACTTGCATGCTTTGATGGTATGACCTTGACTCTGGTGGAAGCAACCACATTGTTCTTAGTTCCCCAAGTTAGGTTTCAGTGCATTGTTCTTGAAGTCCAACATCAATTATGCACTGAATATCCGGAGAGCACTTCTCACTTTTGTAGTCACTAACCATCATCGACCACTATCAACCACTGCTAGTCGGCCACCATCAACCACATTGGCTGCCCACTACTCATTGCAACAAAGTTTTGTATGGTGTCATTATTTACATTATGAAGTGACAAAGCACTATTCAAAGTAACGACAAACATTGTATAATCATGAAAAACCTTATGGAGCAATGCATCACTCTAAATACTGTGGCATGAATACCAAACTCTTAGCAACTGCTCCCACTGCAATTGATCTATATAATGGGGAAACAAGCTCTTTTTGGCACACAATTGTTGTAATTTAAGAAATTGTGGATCCATTTCCCACATGTGAGAAAAAGACCTGTACATATAATCACCAACTCATATGGGATGATTTCAATTTGGCTAGACCCTGTGGTTTTCCCCTTTTTGGTTTTTCCATGTAAACACTTATGGTTTCTCTGCCTGCTACCTTTAATCTTTGAGTATGTGTTAGGTTTTCATGCAATAATGCGGATGTAATTTATTACTATACCGCCACAAATTCTCTAGCATGCAATATTTTGGCACTATTTATTGGAAAAACAATCCCACCATTGAAGTGCTTGCCACACTTGTTGAATGACCACTAAATGTAATACTCATAACAACATAGTATCCTGCTCCAAAACCCACCATTCCAACGGGATAGCTGTGAAGCCAGGGTGGTCAGGACTTTGCATCTTCTCGCCTTAAAATATGTTACCATGCTAGCGAAGGCTCCTTGGGTCCTTCTATAGAAGATTGAGTGCACAGGATGGAAAAGTCTCAACTTGAGATTTTTTTAACTCATAAGTGAAGCTATACAACCACTGGCCAATGTAAATTGATTAAATATGTTTGTCATAAGGTCAACTACTAATGATAAATGGCCCTCTTGAGCATGCTTATACTCGGCCCCTTTCCTATGATGACAGAACTCTTTCTTTGTTAGGTTAGGACGATGAGCTCCTTTCTCTCCTAGCTCCAGTTTTCCTCTAGATCAAGTTCTAAGTCACTTTGAATGAAAGTGTAAGGTTCAACAAGAAATTGTGGCATGATGACAGGTTTATTTTAGATATATCCATTATATTAATCGTGATAAGAAGTGTCGAGGCTCCATATTTTGACTTAATTTGGAGGTTTTTTTTTATGTTCTCTAGGCAATATCTTAGAGAACTGAGTCCCGGTCTATTAAAAAAATGCGCAGTTTTTCCAATAAATCTAATTTTTTAGTCTTCATCCCTCCATTCATTTATGTACCCTCAATGCCAATGATTATTCTTCTACCCTTGAGAGTCCAAGTAAAACTATATGGAGAAATAAGAATGAGAGAATAATAAAAAAAAAAAGATAACAAAAGTTGTTGAACAATTTAATGATGTGGTTTTGGAAGAGCTTATCTTCCCATGTAAGTTTTGGTCTAAATTTCATCTTCAATCTATAGTGAGTGGGAAAGAAAATGCAAGGCCCATTGACTCAACTCCTCTACTACAATTAAATAGTTGCAAGTAGGTTACTCCATGTCACCATGTGATAAATCTCCAATGCTTTCTCAAAAGGTTTTTATAATCACTAAGAGATCGCTAAAATGTCCTTAATAAGCAAGGAGGTTATTGATGACGCATCTTTGGGCCTAAACTTCTCATTCTCAATTTTCTCTTCTCGCATAATGGTAGGTTTTGATTCCATTATTATGATCAATTGTTTAATGGTGTAGAAAGATGGAAAGCGGTATACCTAGCAAACGACACTGACATTTAAGGTTAATCGATGTTCCACTTCTCTTAGTATTAAGAAGGGTAGGTCTAATTATAGTATATTTCTCTATGATTATTCAATGATGATTTTGAATATGAGTAACCCATACATGAATTTCAAACATAGCAATATCAACATCTTCATATATCTGAATTCTAACATATTGTTCCTCAACTCTTGAATTCCAATTAGTGGCTATGGAGTAACCCTAACCATCTTGATTAAAATAACCTAAACATTATAAAAATAATTATAAATTCTCTAAGGACAAAAGAGTTGGAGGTTCCAACATTTTCCATTATCATTTCCAAGCAGATTCACACACTTTAGCCATTATCATCAATAGATTTATGCTTCTTTCATATCTTGAAATCCTATAACAATATCTTAAAACTTATTTCATATCTTCAAATTTATCAAAATGCTACAATAAAGTCTTCAACAAAAATTATGGGGTATTTACAAACTTGAAATAATCAACGTGTTAATCATTTGTCAAATTCATGTTACTAGTCATAACATATGTGCCAACCCATCAAGATGAAATTTATATTCACTTGATTTATTGAATTTCATCATAGAAATAAGAGAATCGTCTCGAGTTTAATCACCTCTTGTTGGTCACAACGAATTGAATCCATGTAACTTGATTGAAAATCAGAATTAATTCACCATTAAGCTCAGGTCACCAAAAGACATGAAAGCTCACTCAAAAGTTCAAGTAATCTAATAATCTATAAAACTCTTACTAAATATTGAGATCACTTGAAGCCATCAATATCACTTGCTCCACTCACCAAATGAACCCACTCATCAATATTACTTGTCAAATCAAAATAAAATTGTTACAATTTTCATCAAAACTCCTTTATTTATAACTTATCACGAGTTAATCATGTATTATAATATATACAAGTTAGAAAGATATCCATTCTACAATAAATATTAATTAAGCCATAAAATTCAATTTCTCAAATTTATTTTGACATAATATCTCTTCTAGCTTTATATTTTTACCAAAATATGTAAATTATGAGTAGAAGGATAAATTTTAACAATTATAAAATTCTCTATTTTCTTTCCTTTTTTTTTTTTTTTTGACATTTTTCCCCCCAACTCATATTTATTAATAAAATTGTTTAATATCACCAAGAAGCACATAGCCGTCAAAACCTCATCTAACGGTTAAGATTAACGCTCAAAACCCACCACCCTGCGCAGCTGCAAATCTCGCGACCGCAGCCGTGCATCTTCCATTTTTACACGATTTGTCTTTGCCCTAGTTCTGGTTCTTCATATCCTGATTTCCTTCTCTTCCGCGATATCTCTAGGGTTCTAATTCTCTATACCAAGAAGATATCGTTTGCAATCGTTCAATCGGAGTATCGGTCGCCATGGATCTGGAGGTGCAGGGTCGGCACGCGATGTTTTTTGACGACGATTCGACGGCGTCTTTCGTCAACTCCCGCGAGGCTCTCGTTCCTTGGAATCACGACGCGTCTCTCCTCATCGACCGCTACGACGTACGCCACCTCCTTGACCGGATTCCGCCGCGCCAGGCCACTTCTACGTGGAGCCAGCGCCTCGTCGACGACGCCTGCGATGCCGGCTCGCTGGATGAGCTAGACGGCGAGCGATATCGAGATCTTCGTCCTCTTGGGGATGAGGAGAGAGTGGAGCTTGATTCAGGTCAGTTGAGAATCGAAGGCAATTAGTGTTATGCCTGGATTTTATTTTGATATTCATATCTGTGTACATCTTCTGATTTCTCATTGTGTTCGAGGCCAATTACATTAGCGGGAATTTCTTTTCTTTTTTTTTTAATTTTTCGTTTTTGTTTAGGACTTAATTATTGAGATTTTGTAGCGATGGAGAATTAGGACGGATAAAATATGATCTGAACTTTGTTTTCAGCTCCTTTCTAATTGCCCTTAGGGGGTTTTGGCTGCAAGTAGGATTTAGTAAATCTGTAAATTATAAATCCATTAAATCCACCCCATCCCTCCGGATTTAAGCCAAATCAAAGGCAAATTTTGGGACCCTAAATCCATGAAACTCCTGGATTTAATAAATCGGGCGATAAATTTTATTAGAAGCGCTGCCAAACATCACCTTATGCTTAAACTAGGCCTAGCTGTTTCATTTAATAGATGTGAGGGGCGACACTGTTTTGTTTAGAGTTTGAAGTCATTCATCTCATGTCTTGTTTAACAAATTGAAGGTTAGGGCGAAGGCAAAAACAATCTCATGAAATGGCAATTTGAGTTCCTGACTTGAAATGAAGACTTTTCTTCTGTAGGCTAATTTGGAATTCTTAACTGGGAGCAGCAAGATCTTGGAAGAAAGATAATTTTCGGAAAGTACTGATTGGAATTTTATATTTAGCGTAGTCAGCTTTGACAGAATGTTAACTGTGGCTGAGGCCATGAAAATGTAATTATTTTTTCTTATTTTCATATTTGTGAATTTGGTGTAACAACTAGCTGATTCAAGTTAAAAAAACAAGTGATTCTACTGGTCATAAATAAATAATTGTGATACGTTTAAATCTTAACTGCCATATAAACCTTGAATTTTTGCAATTTAGTTTGTGAAATTAGTTGGGGCTATTTGTGTTGATGTATTAGGAGTGTAGAGCAAAAAAAATTAGGAATTTTAAATTTTGCGGTGCATGGTCGGTGCATGGTTGGAAGTAAAATAGATCCAAATTTCAAAATTTTTTTTTGCTTATGATATTCAGCTCACGCTATGCTTCTTGCGCTCACTCACAACTCTCAGCTCTCTCTACGATTGTGTACTTTGCAATCCCGCACTTGCTCATGACCTTTAGCTTTTTTTGTGTGTGTCTATTACCTTCCCATCGCTTTTTCACAACTATTGGCTCTCCCCATGCTTGTGAACACTGACGTCTTAAAGCTAGCTCAAGATGTTTGGCTCTTTCTGAGCTCGTGTACTCCGGCATTCCCGCCAACATTGTTGGCCCTGATTGGCTTTATAAAACTCTCGATGCCCTAGATCCGTTTAAAATAAACAATAAGTTAAAAAATAAATTAATATAAAATATATATTTAAAAAAATATTTAGTTTTTATTTTATTTCCAACCAATCGCACAAAAAAAAAGGTTTATTTTAATTCAACATAACATTCATGAGTATTCTAAATACTTTGTGTTATATATGTACACTGCATTTAAAATACACATGTATTCTAAATATTTGCAACCAAATAGCCCTGAAATATCTTTCTTTACCTTTTAATTCCGAACCATGCTATAACTAGTCTTCAGAGTCAGGAGAGCATTTGGAGGCTGATGCAATATCACTTCTCTTTATTGAAGCCCTTTTTGTCGTATTTATCTGAGAAAATGAATGAACACACTTTGTATTTTAATTCCATATTTTATAATTCTGTTGGAATATTCAAGTTGTTGGCAGCTATGTGCCATAAAGGAAATAACTTTTGAAATTATCATTTTGTCCTTTTCTTTTATTTTGAGACTTTTCCTAACCTAGTTACTATGAAGAGAGCCTAATTTAATTAAGATAATGGTGAGTTCTAGCTTTTAAGTTTGCAGGAAAGGATGCTTTATTTACTTCATGATTCTCTCTGACACTGTCAAGTAAGAGGCTTCTATGTACTCTTGACGTTTTTCTTAGTAATATGCTATTATCTTTTACCTGATATTTTTTGACATTTTACAACCTTTTAATGATTGAAAGCTATACATTCTTCCTTGCAGAGTTCGGGAAGAAATCAGAAGCAACAGGTTTTGGTGCTTACCAAGCTGTTCCACTTTCATATGGTGACCAAAATTCAAATTCTTTTAATGACAGTACCGAGTATAATTCTGGTTTTCGTCCACCATTTGAAGTGCCTGAATTCCTCACTAACCACTTAGTAAGTGAACACATGCATTGTCATCATTTTAGTGCACTTCTTTCTTTGCAGATAATGATTGCAATGTTGTTTGTAGATTCTTATAAATACCTCCCAGTTGGCAAAAGCAATAATTGTTCAAGCTGCATTTGTTCTTCTAAGGCTTACATTGTCTAAATTTCAGATGCTTGGAGAAGAGATGAAGTATTACTAAGGTTGCCATTCATTGGCACTTGTTTCCTTGTGATGTATCATGACGTAAGGACTAGGCAGGTGGGATTAGAATAATATGTGATATATGCAACAAAATTTACCAAATGGGATAAGCATGCTTTATATATTTTTGGAGAATTATATTTGTCTTTATTTTCTTCAATTAGTTTTTCGTCATTGCTTTATGCTCTTTTTATTTTTATTCAAAAGTATTAAGACATTTATATTTTTCTTGTCTCTTTGGCAGCCTCCTACGGAGAAGTTACACCAGATAATGGCGAGGACTGCAACTTTTGTAAGTGAGCATGGTGGACAATCAGAGATTGTTCTACGAGTTAAACAGGGAAACAACCCAACATTTGGTTTCTTAATGCCAGATCACCATTTGCATCCATATTTTCGATATCTGGTTGATCATAATCAAATTTTGAAGCATGATTCTACTAAAATGGAAGAAGGCAAGTCAAACAATCATACTTCTGAAGCAGGGGCTTTGTCACTGCTTGGATCTATATATGGTAATGGAGATGATGATGAGACTACTCCTCAAACTGAGACTAAAGAAACAGAGCACCATAATTTGGTCGCTGTTGGGAATGCAACTGCAACAATAAAGGCAGAAAATGGTGAGGCTCCTAAAGCAGTTTTAGGAAATAAAGGAGTAATAAAAATGGCATCTTCTACTTGCTCCAATGCAAAAACTTTGTCAGTTAAGAAAATACTTTCTGGAAATGCTGCCACTATTGGTGTGAGCAAGAAGACAGGAGCTGGTGATCTTTCACTTGCAAAAGAAATGGCACAAAGTTCTCACAAAGGCATGGCTGATCTGAAATCATCAATATTGAAGCCTCCATCCTTTCTGAAAAGGACCATAGAAAAAATAGTTGAGTTTATTCTTAGGAATGGCAAGCAATTTGAAGCAATACTCATTGAGCAGGATAAAAATATTGGAAGATTTCCATTTCTTCTTTCAACCAATCAATACCACTCGTACTACCTGATGATATTTGAAGAAGCTCACAAGGTATTTATTTTCTTCCCTGAGCTTGATGCAAATATTTGGTTTGATTGTGGTTATGAATTATATAGAAGTTGTATCCATTATGCGTTGTATCTATTTTGGTTGTTATTCCTATATTTGAACAATCACTTTATTGTCTGGCTTGAATTTTGAGTTTCTTCTGTTAATAGATGGTGGCTTTTCAGGATTGATTTTGGCATGCGAACCTGAATTTTTAATTTGCAGGGACATTGCTGTAGTTTAGGAGCATCTCATTCAGCTGTTTATTCACCTTAGAAGTTTCTTCAAATGTTGTTTTCTATTTTATAGCACTGCCCTTGTCCAGAGATCAACCATGCTTTATGAGTTGTTGCATAAGTTGGATCACAAAATCGCTATTACACGTTCCTTGAAATAAAATTGTAAAGGCACACAGGAGTAGTCTGTTTAGTCCAACATACGATGGATGAAAAACATGTTATAGAATATTACGAAGTGAGCCCAAATGTCTCCTTAGGTCTTGGTTTGAAAATGACTTGGACTAATGGTGTATTAAACCCAACTTTGATCAGTGCTCCCTAAAAAAAATTTAACAGACTGTCTACTACAAAATAATGTTCTCTTTTTTGGAAAAATTGGGAATGGTTTAACATGCTTAACTTCCAACTGCAGTTTTGATTTCACCTTCAGTATGAAATTTAGAAATCTTTTCATTTCTCATAACCAAATTTCTTCATGTTAATTAATACTTTTTTGCCTTTTGCAGATGAAAATGCAAGGTAAAAACTATTTTGATGAGAAAAATGATGCAGAGCACAGTGGAGGGAACAAGAAAAAGGTTGAAAGTCATGGAAGGGATGCTAATGCAGATGATCGGGACTTGTCTGAACTTTCAGAAGGGGCTTATTATGACCCTCAAAGGAAGGAGAAGTTCAAGATGGTTTTGGGTGGGCAGAAGAAAGATTCACAGGATCAACAGTCCATAGCTGCCAAGCATTCTGGATTAACAGCAGATGAAGCTGCTGCTGTTGTTCTAGCAGCAACAAGAGGGGTAAGTCCTGCAAATACCCTTCGCAAGAAGTCTCTTGATGATGGTGGACACTCATCTAAAAACTCAGGAGCTACTGCAGACGAAGTTGCGGCTATAATTAGGGCTGCGACCAGAGGCAGGAGTCCTACTAATACCCCACTAACATCTGGCAGTTTACAGGGCATTAAACCTATTTCAAAGATGTCTTCCAATGGCATTTCTGGTATATCATTGGCTGCTGGGTTATCTGGATCCTCCCCCCAATCTGATAGAAAGAGTTATCACAAAGCAAGCAGTGATGTAACAGTTGCTACAGTCATTGCCAAAAGTGTAGCCCTTGCAGCATCAAGGGAAGCTGATTCGGCTGAAGCCGGTCTGACAAAGGAGCAAAAGCTGAAGGCTGAAAGATTGAAACGAGCCAAAATGTTTGCATCTTTGATAAAGAATGGCAATAGTTCTTTAGGTGAACAGGTGAACTCCTTTAGCCACCACAGTGGAAGTATGGAACCTTCTAATGGTGGTTCTATGCAGATGGATACTGATTCCAAGACTGCAGGCATTGAAAGAGAAGGAAGCTCAGTGCCCTTTAATGATGAGGCCTTAGGTAAGGAGCACGAATCTCGGAAGAGACGCCATTCACGGCACAATGACTCCGATGAAGTTCATAAGTTTAGCAGGACGAATCACCAATTGTCACGCCATAAGGATGAACAAACTTTTAAACATCATAATCACTACAGCTCCTCAAAAGATGAGCGCAGGCACAGACGAAGTTCCGAGCATCGTCATCATCGTAAGATTCATGATCATGTATCGGATGATGAGGATATAGAACATTCTGAACAGCGTCGGAAGAAGCATCATTCTCATTCAAGCAGAAAACAAGAGAGCGAAGTTCGAGAGGCTATCAAGTCCATGGATTGTTTTGGAAGCCCATCAGTTGGCTTGACTGGTGATTCTGATGGGAGAGACATAACAGCTTCCGATGAGAAACAAACATCTCATCCTACTGAGATTCCTAATGATCTTAGGGCGAAAATCCGAGCTATGCTGTTGGAGACCTTGTAGTGTACATATGCTTATTATATATTTGTTCTTGTTGTTTAAATGGCTGGAATGTTTGATTTGAATTAGCCGATGTGAAGTGCATTATTTGTTAGTTTCAAGATGCATTCAAAATACTTGTTTGGCTCGAGCTGTTCGGATGATTTAGTTGAGTAAAATGATGCAATTTTCACAAGATTTCGTCTAGGGTTCCAAATTGTATTTCATTGTTTTTTTTCTTTTTTCTGATTCATTCATAACTCTATTATTTTTTATCTAGTAGGCATTTTGCTGCTCACTTGATCAGGAATCGTTATAATTGTCAGTCTTCTATAACGGCTGGTAAGGAGTATGAAATATGTGCTGCTTGGCAAGTTTTGGTTGGATCTTGTTTTATTAATGGGTTGTGCCATAATTCTAAGGAAAGAGAGGACTGGTAGAGATGAATTGAAAAAAGAAAAATCTTTAATAAGAACTAATTGCTTCAGGAAAATGAGATGGAGTGTGGAATTTTTGGATCTTTCTTCATATTTATAGTTAGAAATTTGGGATCTTGAGGACTACAAAAAGGGTTATAAAATAAGACATACATTTTATAAAATTCTAAAAACATAGAGAAGGCATGCAACTTAAAGTGACTTGGTGTTTGTTTGAGATGGTTTTCTTTTGTTTTGTGTTTCAGATCGTTATTATAGTTCTATTTGAGAAAATATTTTTTTTGTTGTTTTTTAGAAAATTTGTGGAGTGTGGTGGCTGTGAGAAAATTATTGATGAAAAAATAATTTATAAATCCTACACGTGTTTTCTAAGAAAATTTTTTCACAATTTTACAACATTTTTTTACAAAATGTTGTCTCAAAGGGGCCTTAAACTTTGAGTTATAATCGGTCGGCTTGGAGAAGTCGTTGGCTCTTCTGATCATGATTGTTGAGTGATTATCATGGCGTGGACAATTGTTTCGGTTGAGCTGGTTTGATTCTGCTAATTTTTGGACAAGATCTACATAAGCTTTGTGGATGTCTCCTATAGTCCTGAGCTTGCCTAATTTTTAATAGATACATGTCTTGGACTAAACGAGCAAGTCTCCTTGGGATTTATCTTGTGAGTCCATCTTGAGCTCAATTAGCTAGCTCTCTTTTCTAGATTTAGCAGGTGAACTCATCTCGAACTCAGCCTGGCGAGTTCATCCTAAGCCCCTGCTTCAGGAGCTCATTTCATTATCCTTCGTTTGACTGAATTCCCCCTTGGGCTGTACATTAAGTTCATTGATTCTCTATTCTCTTACATTTTTTGAGACACAACTGCAAAGCAAATAAGAGTGCGAAAGTAATTAGTGGTATTATAACAAGGTTCGTATCTGGCTTACTTCTTTAATCAAGTATTATTCTTCTCCGTGCCAAGTGCATCATTTTATTGGCTTGTTTCCTCATTTTGCATGCTTAATGCGATCTAGTTTCCTATAAAGCTCCTCCCTCTCACAACAAGAGTTCTGTAAGGTCTTGGTGCTCCTACTCTTTCTTCTCTGCCATTTGAGTCCAAGGAAGCCATATTGGTTAACACAAGGATGTGATTGAAGGAGATGATTGAGGGCGATGCTAAGAGAATGACGTGAATAAGATCAATTGCTGGTGATTAGGGATGAGCATTAGGGGGGTAGAGCACTCTTATGTGGACAAGAATGGAGGCAACATAAGAAAGGATAGACATTTTGGAGAGTTGCTCTGAGGCTACTAGCAACCTTGGTAAGGAACTCCACAGACTAAAGGTGGAAGTTATCCGTATCCAAAACATAGTTTGTGAGGTCGAACCAACTTCTTGTTGTAGTGCCGTTATATTATGACCCTAATGAAGACGAAGGGATTGCTAATCGATGATCGGGCTGACCCTTTTCTTCATTTATTTAGTGTTCTTCATAGAAGCAACTCGGGCGAAAGATCTAGCCAGCCTTGAGATATAATTTTTAAATTTTTTTTATATTTTATAGTTATAAACTTGAATATATTATGATAGTATTTGCTAAAACGAGTTGTATTAAATTTTGAATGTAAATATAGGTTTTTGTAATGCATTTTTTATGTGCCTTTGTTATATTTTTTGTGCTCGTGTGACTCGCGAAATATTTATCACTCAATATTTGCCAGTTTTTTGTAGCGATTAATAATAATATCAAAATTGGATGTGTCTTAATTGATGGTGGGAGTCGGTTATTGGGTCACGGTTTAATTAGCTCAGGGTGTCAACATAAAGGATAGTGCGTGCAAAAATCTTTCAAGAATTTTGTGAGTCATGTTTGGTGTCACGTACCAAGAAGTCGCAGTCCCTTAAACAACATTAGGCATTGATTATGTCTCATAGCATTTGATTTAATCATTTTCAAATAATTTCTCATAAATTCCTTTGATTAGACACCTCTTTGAGGAGTAAAAAAATCACACTTTAAATGTCCTAGCATTTCTATTAGGGTTATTTTACTCATCCGGTTCTCTCTATGATTGTAGAGATTCTCACTCTACATTTCACATCTCTTTTAGCTCCAGGTTTTTCCTCCCATTCCCTCAAATGGTGAGTGCTTTGAAGAGTAGAGTGGATCATTTTTGTGGGTTTTATTACATAAAGTAATCTAGAGTCTTATTCCCCCAGAGAACTTATTTCAGACTGTAAATTTTTCGTAAGTTACATCGAGTCTAAGCATCAAAGTAAGCAAGTTCCAAAACACCTTCTTCTAGGTAAAGGTCAAGGATCAATTTGTTCTCAACATCCATTTTTTTTTTGCTTTGTCGCAGACTAATTGAGATCATAAATTATTATGGTAACCTACTTGCTCATGTTTTGCTAAACTCAATGACAGAGTGTTATTATTTTCATTCTTCAACTTTGTGAGATGAAGCTTCAATGGAGTCTCTACCTATTTCCCCACTTTTTCACCATTAAAGTACTCTTCGGTAATGGGAGCATTTCCTGTACATCAAACCATATTCTCATCCTTAACTTGACGAACATGATAAATAATTGAAAGGAGTTTTTTTGCTTTGTGAAGTGTTTATGTCCCAAACAAATTTACATGGGGCCAATAAGCATGAAGAATCTACCTCTTCCCACTCTGAGGGAGGCTAAGGGGGCCATTTTGTTGGAACTTAAAGTGATTTCCCTAGACTGGTAAGTTCCTGCCGTTAAGTAGTGTTAAGCGTTATCTATGATTTGAGTAATTTTCCTACTCATCTTTTTAGTGAATTGTAATTCCTTTTTTTTTATTTTAAGCATTCTAGTGACCTGTCCATCTATTATTTTCAAATTATTTGAATGTGTACTTTTTTCCTCAATGACTTCTTGAAGAATGTCAAGTTTTTGAATAAGGATTGAGAGAAAAGAGGGCCTTGTGGAAGATGAAAAGTGTCTAGGAAGCCAACAATGTCAATCATTAAGCCAAGCCAACTTAATCTCCTTTAAAAGAGGAGGCTAAATCTCTTGAGTTTAAGCACTCTTCACCCACCCAATTTTATATTGAGGTGGATCTAATAGCTAAGATGGCTCCTACCCCTCAAGCGAGTACCAAAATAGGGCTGCATATTGGGCAGCTTGTTAGCATTACCTCAGCAAGGACTTGGCAGCCACAAGGGTTAAGAAATGAAGAAAAAGGAAGCGAGTGGAGCTTGGTGGAAAGGAGAAAGAAGTTGTCATGCTACCATGGTAGGTCTAGTTTATTCCAATGAGCTGATGAAATCGACATCGAGTTCGATGCATAGTTGAACATTAGAAACATAGATTACAACATGAACCCTTAATGCCATAGGAATCTCTATATAGCATTTGACATTGACTAACCATATTCTCATAGTCATTCCAAGAAAAAAAATATCATCATTTATAAGCATAAGATGTTCTTAGAGGCCATGCGATCGATGGCAATCCATTGTAATACATGAGTACCTTATGGTGCCCAATATTTTTCTATGATTAAGAAAAATGGCACGAGCGATTTTTAGAAGCAAGATACACATGATTTCACATGATTTCATTCACATGATATTTTTTCTTAAGCCCTCACTTGAGCTCAATTATATTTTTAGCTTCAGGTAGATCCGCCATCTCACATATTTCATTCTTTTGGATTGCTTGCAACACTTCTCATTATTTTCTACCATTCTTCTTTTGTTTTTTTTTAATATTATTCTTTTTCTTTTGTTGGTGCTTCCTCTGAGGTTGAAGCATCTTAAACAAAGAGCAAATTAACAAGGTTCATAGAATTCTTTCAAGGTTTTAACCTTTATAGGAGATGTTTTTTCAAAAGATTCTTTTGATGGGAACTAGCTACACTTCTTGAAGTTGATGGTGAGGGAATTAATGACTCAAATTAACCAAAATTTTTTAGGAATCGACACTTCAACTTCCCGTTGATATATGAATTCGTGTTGATCTAAGCTTTTCATTTCAATTCTAGCTTTGCATCTTCATGAAAAAATTATATCCCTTATAAATATTTTACCACTTAGATGATTATATAGCCCATATGCTTTGGATTGATTGTAATAACCAACAAAAATATTTTTTTTTTCAAATTTCTTCTCAAATTTATGATGAGCTTGAAAGCTTATCAAAGCATAGGCAATAATACTAAAATTCTCAAGTTAATGGTTTNACTCATTATTTTCTACCATTCTTCTTCTGGTTTTTTTAGTATTATTCTTTTTCTTTTGTTGGTGCTTCCTCTGAGGTTGTAGGATCTTAAACAAAGAGCAAATTAACAAGGTTCATAGAATTCTTTCAAGGTTTTAACCTTTATAGGAGAAGTTTCTTCAAAAGATTCTTTCTATGGGGACTAGCTACACTTCTTGAAGTTGATGGTGAGGGAATTAATGACTCGAATGAACCTGGGAAAATTTTTAGGAATCGACACGTCAACTTCCTGTTGATATTTGAATTCGTGTTGATTTAAGCTTTTCATTTCAATTCTAGCTTTGCATCTTCATGAAAAAATTATATCCCTTATAAGTATTTTACCACTTACATGATTATATAACCCATATGCTTTGGATTGATTGTAATAACCAACAAAAATATTTTTTTTTTCAAATTTCTTGTCAAATTTATGATGAGCTTGAAAGCTTATCAAAGCATAGGCAATAATACTAAAATTCTTAAGTTACTTAATGGTTTTCTACCTTTCCATGTCTCCCATGGTTTTTAATTCAAGGTAGATTTTGTGGGAGAAATATTCAACAAATAAATTGATATTGCCACCGCTTCTGCCGAAAACTGATTTGGGANATGGTTTTCTACCTTTCCATGTCTCCTATGGTTTTTAATTCAAGATAGATTTTGTGGGAGAAATATTCAACAAATAAATTGATATTGCCACCGCTTCTGCCGAAAACTGATTTGGGAGTCCTCGCAATTTAACAAACTTCTTGCCATTTCTATAAATATATAATTATTTTTTTTTGGCTGCTCCATTTTGCTTCAGTGCATAAGGTATAGTTATCTCCCTGTGAATGTCATGTTCTTTAATTAAAAAAAAAGTATCAATTCCTTAGATAAAAACTTGCCACCACGATCCATGTAAAGAATCTTTATGAAAGTGCAATTATACCTTTCAACCTTCCACTAAGTGATATAGTTCTCATAAATCCACATAGATTAGCANAAAAAAAAAATAATATCAATTCCTTAGATAAAAACTTGCCACCACGATCCATGTAAAGAGTCTATATGAAAGTGCAATTATACCTTTCAACCTTCCACTAAGTGATATAGTTCTCATAAATCCACATAGATTAGCATCCTCCACATAAATCAAGAGAATCAATTGAAGGTAATATAATGCCAAACCTTTCGAACTCAAGTGCTCCAAGCTTTTGATATTGAGATACCCAAAAAATAGGTGTCACAACTTAGCTTCATTCTTCTTTTAAGTAATGAGAACAAGACTTTACAGATTAGAGATTTCAAGTGAAAACATCTTATTTTCTTTCATATGCACAGTCACTATAGATTGCCCTAATTATTTATCATTAATAACACAAGCTCCATTGTTAAATAAAATTGTATAACCACTAGCCATTAGTTTTAAATGCAATGTGCCAAGTTAGGAACAAAGTAGATACTATAAAGCAATTTTCCTTTATCATGACTAGTCTTCATAGTAACATTGCATTGGCCTTCAACTTGAATCTGTTTATAATCTCCAAGTATAACTTGTATATTTTGTGACTCATCGAGCTCTTCGAGCAATCTTTTATTGTTAGGATATGATTTGAGCACCCATTATCCAAAAATCAAACATTCTCCCAGGCAAATTACAAGAAAGCCAGTCCATTGGTCAACAAATAGAAAATAAGAGCACTCAAAACTTCATTAGAATCAGAATGAACAAAAAAATAACTTACTCTCTTCATCATCTTCTTCCATGTAATTTGCCTGGGAGACTTGATTTCTACAAATTGTTTTCATATGCCCAGACATTGTTTCAATTATAGCANAAACTCATTTCAAAGAGTTTGGAGTTTTACTGTTATTACCTTGACAGAGCCTTAAAACTCTTCAAATAGTGTATCACAAGCTTCTATTGAAGTGGTTGTCAACTTCTTGTTGAAGTTCTTGAGAAGAACGAATCAAGAACAACTATCTTTTTGAATGATGAGCAACAACTTTGAATCTTTTTTCTTGCTCTCCTTCAACCGAGCTTTATCACCATCTCTGTCAGCTTATCCATATTCAACCAAAACCAGAAGATCTTGAGAGCTGATTGATCTGAATAGAGTTTTCATTTTAATACGCCAGCATTCATAGNGTCTTCCTCTAACATATCCTCTACCACGGAAGCCTCCTCTTCACGCCCTCTTCCAGCGAACTCGTCTTGTTTGTTTGCCTCTGCCGTCTCTTGAGAAACTTGAAATGTCTTTTCTTCATTCTTCTCAGCTCATCTATTTCGCTGTGCCTTGTGAGCTTGCAAACTACCCATGAGTTTATGAAAGGAAAAAGATAGAAAGGTCGTTGGTATCCTCAATGGTAGTAACAATATAGTCATACTTTAGAGTTAGACTGCATANGAACTCGTCTTGTTTATTTGCCTCTGCCTTCTCTTGAGAAGCTTGAAATGTATTTTCTTCATTCTTCTCAGCTCATCTATTTCGCTGTGCCTTGTGAGCTTGCAAACTACCCATTAGTTTATGAAAAGTAAAAGATAGAAAGGTCGTTGGTATCCTCAATGGTAGTAACAATATAGTCATACTTTAGAGTTAGACTGCATATTTAAAACTTAGGGAACAAAAGTTGCATATGTAATTTTATCTCCATAAAATCTCACTTGACTAACAATCATAATCACTCTAGAGGAAAAAAAAAAAATCTTGTGATATTTCATTTCCCTTCATAATCAAGGTTTAAAACTCATTTCGAAGAGTTTGGAGTTTTACTGTTATTACCTTGACAGAGCCTTAAAATTCTTCAATTAGTGTATCACATGCTTCTATTGAAGTGGTTGTTAACTTCTTGTTGAAGTTCTTGAGAAGAACAAATCATGAACAACTATCTTTTTGAATAATGAGCAACAGCTTTGAATCTTTTTTCTTGCTCTCCTTCAACCGAACTTTATCACCATCTCTGTCAGCATATCCATATTCTACCAAAACCAGAAGATCTTGAGAGCTGATTGATCTGAATAGAGTTTTCATTTTAATACGCCAGCATTCATAGCATTCTCCTTTGAAAAAGAGAAAGAGAATGAAATGTTGTGAAACACTCTAGAAACTTCCAGTGACTGCCATCGTCTCCACTTTTTTCTTTTTACACAAGATATCTAACTCTCAATAGGGCAACTCACCAAGGCACACAACCTCGCTCTAATACAAATAATATGGGGAAAGATGACTGACCTTTGTGCTAAGTTTTCAATAAAAGGTAGGAACATAAAAGAGGAAAGAACAATATAATTTTTTTTAGAAAACTGCATACACCATTGAATTGATTGATGGATCTTGAGATAGATTTACATAGAAAACTAACTCAGCTAAACTATACCCATTCACCACTAACAGTGTTGAAATATGAGTTCGCTCAACAAAATAATTCAACTAACCTCCAACCATTCAGCACTAACAATGTGTTGCGCCAATGCCCAACCTAAGGGCAATTTTGTCTTTTATTATTATTATTGTTGGGCATAAATAAGCTTATTATGTTTAGGGTTGGTTTTATGCATGAGATTGAGTTGTGAGTTTTAGGTTTAGGGTTTGGAAGAGATTTCCAACCCCTCGAATTGTAGGGACTAAGAAAGATCGCTTAACTCTCAAATTATAGGTGTTTACTTTGCATTCCAGTTGACTGTTTGAATTATTGAAAAAAAATTGTGTTTTTCCTCATTTTTGTGAAAAAGCGTGCCAATTTTGACATCAAATCATATCAAATTGGTATTAGGTAGTATTTATGGGAGATCACCGACGGGATCTAATCAAAGCAAATGAGAGCTCCGTGCACTAGCATATAGGGCTGGGTTTGGAGCCTTAATCTTGATTGGATCACAACGTCCAGTGCCAAAACAGTCGTGAACTAGACATAACTGCCATATCGCGGAGAGAAGGGGGCGATACAACACGATTTGAGTGTGGTGGAGAAAGATCACGACATACCTGTGACTTCATCGTGCGAAAAAGTCATGATTTGGAGTAACTAAGAAGAATTGCAACATACAGAGACCCTAAACTCCATTTGATGCAGTCGCAATTGGAGCCAGCTAGTAAGACCAAAGGGATTGCGACGTACAAAGCTATCACCGATCAATTCAACCTAGTGAGATCGCAACGTTCAGCCTTTGGTGACCGAATCCCACGATTCTAGCCCATTCTAGCGAGCTGGGAAGCATTAAATGGATTAACTGACTTGTAATACATGCGCGATTTGAGCTACTTGGGAAGCCACAACTGGATTAGAGTGATCCTTGATCACGAACTTGCGGAGCATGTTGCTCGATTTGTCTCATCCAGAACCAGATGACGTGTTTTAGCATATAAAATTGTCTTTCTGTGAAAAAAAAACCGAAAAGAATGACAGCTAAAAAGTAAATGATTTGGAGAAAAAATTAGAGGAAAACATCAACCAATTCAAATCCGGGATGAAAGAAAGTTTTGTTGTCATAGAAGATATGCCTTCTTCTATTGAGAATCGAAAGGAGGATTGATTTGAGAGCATGAGGGAATTCGACATATAATAAAGAGGATAATGAGAAGCAATTCAAGACTCCGTCTGCAGCTCAATTTGCAAAACCTAAAGGAAAAGATATCAAACCTGAGAAATATGGAGACGAAAACATCCACCATCATGAACCCCCTCCCAGAGCTCCGATTGGGGTAAATTAGAGATTTCTGATGGAGGCGGTTGGGCCAAAACGTGAAGAAGAGATTATGCAAGAGATATGGAGGAGCACAGAGAAGCAATGAAAGAAGCAGAAAGGGGATATGATTACGATCGAATGAGTAAGTTTTACCCTCAATATATGGGGGAACAACAAAGGGAGATGAAATTGGGGTGGAGATGCTAGGATTTGGAAGTTAAAGATGACAATCTTTGAGGGGGAAGAAGCACACGTGGATGTATCAGGGGAGCGATACTTTGCTGTGAATGGAATAGATGGGGAGGAGAAGCTCATGGTGGCAGTATCGTGTTTGGAGGGGAAATCCCTAGCCTGGTTTCAGTGGAGGGAGGCTAGATACCTGATTCGTTTGTGGGATGAACTTATGGATTTTTTGTTGAAATGTTTCCGAGTCATTTGAAATGGAAACCTACATAAGTAATTCTATGCATTGACTCGGGATATAGGGAGAGATTTGAACTATTGTCGGGAAAACTATGAGAGATTTTTGAAGTAAGATTGGAGAAAAATTTAATGAAGGGCATTATACTTGCTTGAACTGCATTATATTTATATATGAAATCAAATGGAACTTAAATTTGTAACATTAAATTAAACCAACAATGGCATGCATCATATTTCTTTTGTGAGATTTACGTAGAATTGCATTATATTTTTAAATAAAATCAAACGGCTCTCAAATTTGTATTATTAAATTATATCAACAAAAACGTTCTTTCCAACTGAACAAACTAGTTGGATAGAGAGACAGAGAGAGAGAGAGTGATTTATGTGTTGCAATGCAAAGAGTTGCCTAGGCCGGTTGACAACAAATACAAGCTAAAGATAATTCATTCAAGATTTTTTTTTTTGAAGATTTACATTAAGACCACTTAATTCCTACCTATTTACATATCAAACTTCTAAACTTCATTTTTTACATAAATGTCAACTTACATGCATGAATAACAAATGATATTTGATGTGACATGAAAATTTTGGGTGGTATAAATATAAAAAGTAGAGTTTAGGCATTAGATATATAAATAATATATGTATGTAGATGCAACACCCACACAGAAGTCCTTAAAAAAATAGAAATATAGCAACTGCATGAAAAAAGTGCTTAAAAAAATATCACATTCTAATATTATCTCTTAATTACGATTTCTATTCAAATTGATCCTATGCCAAGTTGAGCAATTTGACGATTAAATTTTATGTATAGAACCTAATTCCCTAAAAGCCTGATTTTCTTTTTCTAATCGAAATGAACTTGAGGATTGGTTCATGGTTCCACTGATTCAACCACTTGATTCAACTGATTTTTTCATTGATGCGCAGAAAGAATAAATGAAATATAACATACTTAAAAAATTATGAAAAGGATCACGCTGGCAATTTGATGAGAACACCACAATAGCTAAATATCATTGCATGACAAATTCAGAACCATATAGCGGGTGGCACTAAATATCATTCATGTATAAAAATTGTCACTTTCCCTGAGCAAGNTCTCATTATTTTCTACCATTCTTCTTCTGATTTTTTTAGTATTATTCTTTTTTCTTTTGTTGGTGCTTCCTCTGAGGTTGTAGGATCTTAAACAAGGAGCAAATTAACAAGGTTCATAGAATTCTTTCAAGATTTTAACCTTTATAGGAGAAGTTTCTTCAAAAGATTCTTTCGATGGGGACTAGCTACACTTTTTGAAGTTGATGGTGAGGGAATTAATGACTCAAATTAACCTGAAAATTTTTTTAGGAATCGACACTTCAACTTCCCGTTGATATTTGAATTCGTGTTAATTTAAGCTTTTCATTTCAATTCTAGCTTTGCATCTTCATGAAAAAATTATATCCCTTGCAAGTATTTTACCACTTAGATGATTATATAACCCATATGCTTTGGATTGATTGTAATAACCAACAAAAATATTTTTTTTTTTTTCAAATTTCTTGTCAAATTTATGATGAGCTTGAAAGCTTATCAAAGCATAGGCAATAATACTAAAATTCTCAAGTTACTTAATGGTTTTCTACCTTTCCATGTCTCCTATGGTTTTTAATTCAAGGTAGAACAAATAAATTGATATTGCCACCGCTTCTGCCGAAAACTGATTTGGGAGTCCTCACAATTTAACAAACTTCTTGCCATTTCTATAAATATATAATTATTTTTTTTTTGGCTGCTCCATTTTGCTTCAGTGCATAAGGTATAGTTATCTCCCTGTGAATGTCATGTTCTTTAATTAAAAAAAAAAATATCAATTCCTTAGATAAAAACTTGCCACCACGATCCATGTAAAGAATCTTTATCAAAGTGCAATTATACCTTTCAACCTTCCACTAAGTGATATAGTTCTCATAAATCCACATAGATTAGCATCCTCCACATAAATCAAGAGAATCAATTGAAGGTAATATAATGCCAAACCTTTCGAACTTGAGTGCTCCAAGCTTTTGATATTGAGATACCCAAAAAATAGGTGTCAGAACTTAGCTTCATTCTTCTTTTTAGTAATGAGAACATGACTTTACACATTAGAGTTTTCAAGTGAAAACATCTTATAATCTTATAAAGCAATTTTACTTTATCATGACTAGTTTTCATAGTAACCTTGCATTAGCCTTCATCTTGAATCTGTTTATAATCTCCAAGTGTAGCTTGTATATTTTGTGACTCATCGAGCTCTTCGAGGAATCTTTTATTGTTAGGATATGATTTGAGCACCCATTATCCAAAAATCAAACAATCTCCCAGGCAAATTACAAGAAAGCCAGTCCATTGGTCAACAAATAGAAAATAAGAGCACTCAAAATTTCATTAGAATCAGAATGAACAAAAAAATAACTTGCTCTCTTCATCATCTTCTTCCATGTAATTTGCCCGGGAGACTTGATTTCTACAAATTGTCTTCATATGCCCAGACATTGTTTCAATTATAGCATTGAATATTGATCTTATTTTCTATTTGTTGACCAATGGACTGGCTTTCTTGTACATCAAAGATGAGATTTTTTTGTCTTCCTCTCCTCTACCATGGAAGCCTCCTTTTCCACGCCCTCTTCCAGCAAACTCGTCTTGTTTGTTTGCCTCTGCCTTCTCTTGAGAAGCTTGAAATGTCTTTTCTTCATTCTTCTCAGCTCATCTATTTCGCTGAGCCTTGTGAGCTTGCAAACTACTCATTAGTTTATGGAAAAGTAAAAGATAGAAAGGTCGTTGGTATCCTCAATGGTAGTAACAACATAGTCATAATTTAGAGTTAGACTGCATATTTAGAACTTAGGGAACTAAAGTTGCATATGTAATTTTATCTCCATAAAATCTCACTTGACTAACAATCAATCATAATCACTCTAGACAAAAAAAAAAAAAAAATCTTGCGAAGTTTCATTTCCCTTCATAATCAAGGTTTAAAACTCATTTCGAAGAGTTTGGAGTTTTACTGTTATTACCTTGACAGAGCCTTAAAATTCTTCAAGTAGTGTATCACATGCTTCTATTGAAGTGGTTAACTTCTTCTTGAAGTTCTTGAGAAGAACGAATCAAGAACAACTATCTTTTTGAATGATGAGCAAAAACTTCGAATCTTTTTTCTTGCTCTCCTTCAACCGAGCTTTGTCACCATCTCTGTCAGCTTATCCATATTCTACCAAAACCGGAAGATCTTGAGAGCTGATTGATCTGAATAGAGTTTTCATTTTAATACGCCAGCATTCATAGCATTTTCCTTTGAAAAAGAGAATGAAATGTTGTGAAACACTCAAGAAACTTCCAGTGACTGCCATTGTCTCCTCTTTTTTTCTTTTTACACAAGATATCGAACCCTCAATAGGGCAACTCACCAAGGCACACAACCTCGCTCTAATACAAATAATATGGGGAAAGAGGAGGACTGACCTTTGTTCTAAGTTTTCAATAAAAAGGTAGGAACATAAAAGAGGAAAGAACAAACTAATTTTTTTTAGAAAACTGCATACACCATTGAAGTGATTGATGGAACTTGAGATAGATTTACATAGAAAACTAACTCAGCTAAACTATACCCATTCACCACTAACAGTGTTGAAATATGAGTTCACTCAACAAAATAACTCAACTAACCTCTAACCATTCAGCACTAACAATGTGTTGCGCCAATGCCCAGCCTAAGGACAATTTTGTCTTTTATTATTATTATTGTTGAGTATAAATAAGCTTATTATGTTTAGGGTTGGTCTTATGCATGAGATTGAGTTGTGAGTTTTAGGTTTAGGGTTTGGAAGAGATTTCCTACCCCTCGAATTGTAGGGACTGAGAAAGATCGCTTAACTCTCGAATTATAGGTGTTTACTTTGTATTCCTGTTGACTGTTTGAATTATTGAAAAAAAAATTGTGTTTTTCCTCATTTCTGTAGAAAAACGTGCCAATTTTGACATCAAATCATATCAAATTGGTATCACCGACGGGATCTAATCAAAGCAAATGAGAGCTCCGTGCAACAGCATATAGGGCTGGGTTTGGAGCCTTCGTCTTGATTGGATCACGACGTCTAGTGCCAAAACAATCGTGACATAATAGTCATATCGCGGAGAGAAGGGGGCGATACAACAAGATTTGAGTGTGGTGGAGAAAGATCACGGCATACCCGTGACTTCATCGTGTGAAACAGTCATGATTTGGAGTAACTAAGAAGAATCGCAACATACAGAGACCCTAAACTCCATTTGATGTAGTCGCGATTGGAGCCAGCTAGTAAGACCAAAGGGATTGCGATGTACAAAGCTATCACTGATCAATTCAACCTAGTGAGACGCAACGTTCAGCCTTTGGTGATCGAATCCCACGATTCTAGTGGGCTGGGAAGCATTGAATGGATTGAATGACTTGTAATACATGCGTGATTGGAGCTACTTGGGAAGCCACAATTCGATTAGAGTGATCCTTGATCACGAACCTGCGGAGCATGTTGCTTGATTTGTCTCATCCAGAACCAGATGACGGATTTTAGCATATAAAATTATCTTTTTGTGAAAAAAAAACCGAAAAAAATGATAGCTAAAAAAGTAGATGATTTGGAGAAAAAATTAGAGGAAAACATCAACCAATTCAAATCCGGGATGAAAGAAAGGTTCGCTGTCATAGAAGATATGTCTTCTTCCATTGAGAATCGAATGGAAGATTGATTTGAGAGCATGAGGGAATTGAACAGATGATAAGGAGGATAATGAGATGCAATTCAAGACTCTGTCTGCGGCTCAATTTGCAAAACCTAAAGGAAAAGATATCAAACGTGAGAAATATGGAGACGAAAACATCCACCATCACGAACACCCTCCCAGAGCTCCGATTGGGGTAAATTAGAGATTTCTGATGGAGGCGGTTAGGCCGAAACGTGGAGAAGAGATTATGCAAGAGATATGGGGGAGCACAGAGAAGAAATGAGAGAAGCAGGAAGGGGGTATGGCTANCATATAAAAATAATGCAACACCCACACAGAAATCCTAAAAAAAATAGAAATATAGCAAACACATGAAAAAAGAACTTAAAAAAATATTAAAATCTAATATGATCTCTTAATTACGATTTCTATTCGAATTGATCCTATCCCAAGTTGAGCAATTTGACGATTAAATTTTATGGATAGAACCCAATTCCCTACAAACCTGATTTTATATTTTTAATCGAAATGAACTTGAGGATTGGTTCATGGTTCAACTGATTTAACCACTTGATTCGACTGATTTTTACATTGATGTGTAGAAAAAATAAATGAAATATAACAAACTTAAATAATTATGAAAGGATTACGCTGGCAATTTGATGAGAACACCACAATAGCTAAATATCATTGCACGATAAATTCAGAACCATATAGCCGGTGGCACTAAATATCATTCATGTATAAAAATTGTCACTTTCTCTGAGCAAGAAATGAAAGCAGACAGAATAAAAAAAAGAACTTTTTGAGTGAAAAACAATAAATACTACGTAGAGAACAGAATCAACCGAAATTCTGATGGAGATAAATGAATGGGATCAAATTTCAGCAAGCATTGAGCATCAAGAGTTGACTAAAAACATATTTGATGAATGCATACTAGTAAGTAGAGCGGAAACTCAGCAGTCATGAGATAGCTAATCATGTTTTCTGCATCTCTCTCTTCAATTTTCATTCATCTGCCTACTGCCTCAACTTGGTCTTCTTTACCTTCTTGACCTTCTTACCTTTGGCAATCATTTCATTGTTCTTCACTATTTTCTCCACATTTGGAAGATCGATATCAACATGATCACCATCATTAGCAGCAGCAGTTGCAATAGCAGCATTCACATTCATCACATTTTCCTCCTCATCAGCTCCAACATTTTCATGATCACTGCTGCTTCCATAAAAACAAATTTTTTTCCCTTTCTTACATTTGCTCTTCACTTTCTTCTTCAGTTGAAGCTCCTTGCTGTCACCATGATAGTCTTCATCAGCAGCAACAATAGCATCAAACATCAAACCATCTTTTATGTCATGCTCTTCCACCTCAGGATTCACAATCTTCTTCGCCCTCTTTCGTATCCTTTTCCCAGTGTCAAATTCAGTGAATTGATCACCATTTTCTTTCTCTTCAGGGCCATACTCATCAATACTAGCTGTCCTACCATTTCTGCCCTTGCTCAGCTTCCCCTTCCCATCCTTCTTCTTCTTTTTCTTCTCCATTCTCATGTCATCAATCTCCAGCTCTTCTGCGGCTTCTCCATCATCATCCTCATTCTCATCCACAAGTTCACCGCCTATATAATCAACATCATGAATCCNTCACTGTTGCTTCCATAAAAACAATTTTTTTTCCCTTTCTTACATTTGCTCTTCACTTTCTTCTTCATTTGAAGCTCCTTGCTGTCACCATGATAGTCTTCATCCGCAGAACCAATAGCATCAAACATCGAACCATCTTTTATGTCATGCTCTTCCACCTCAGGATTCACAATCTTCTTCGCCCTCTTTCGTATCCTTCTCCCAGTGCCAAATTCAGTGAATTGATCACCATTTTCTTTCTCTTCACGGTCATACTCATCAATACTAGTTGTCCTACCATTTCTGCCCTTGCTCAGCTTCCCCTTCCCATCCTTCTTCTTTTTCTTCTCCGTTCTCATGTCATCAATCTCCAGCTCTTCTGCGCCTTCTCCATCATCATCCTCATTCTCATCCACAAGTTCACCGCCTATATAATCAACATCATGAATCCTTCCCTTCCTCTTCTTTGACCCCACTCGCATCTTCCTACGGTTCTCCTTCTCCAGCCCACTCCTTCTATCTCCTTCCTGAACAACAATTCCATCTGAAGGCTCTAACGTTTCCCTTAAACCGATATCAATCTTCATCCCCGTTTCAGGAACCACCTGATAGATAGGCAGCGCCACAGACTGCACCGACTTAATATACATACACCTAATGTTCTCCCACTTCTTTGGCACGTGATTGACTGCACCCTCAATTGCAGCCATTAAATTATCAATTATCTCCTCTCGATCCATGGAAACCCTCCCCACCTTCATCCCAATACCAGTTCCAGAACCAAAGAACAAAAGCGTAGACCTACATACCTGTCGAACAGCCTCCGGCCACCCAGGTCGAGAAATATTGATGGCGAGAGGGATCTTCTTCTTCTTAAAGAAATAGTTACCGATTAAGCGGGGAAGAAGAGTGATGATCCGGCGCTCGGCAAAGAAGATATCGTAAGAATCGCAGAGTCGGCGGCGGGACTCGAAGGGGACGTAGTCCGTTCGGAGCTCGGAGAGAGGAATAACGGAATCGAAGGGAAGTTTTTCAGCGGCGGCGGTAGCTCTAGCGGTCTCGGCTAGGGAGTCGTCGGCGATAAGACAGAGAGAGGTGCGTGAAGGGTCGAGAGGATGGAGGGAGTGAGGGAGAGGAATGCGGTATGGGTTGATGCGAGAGGTGGAGGGGAAGCGACGTACGCTGAGATGGAGGTAGAGGAAATCATCATGCTCGAAAAGCTGGGCTTTTAGCTGCTTGGATCTCGCACGGAGGAACCCTAGGAGGGCATCGACTGCGCGGCCGGCTTCTTCCCCGTTGACCCTTGAGGATCCTGGATTTGACGTTGCCGACATGGGAGGTGCTTCTGTGGGGCGACGGAGAGGTTCGAGGGTTTGAGGGTTTGAGCGGATACACGCAAAAGGAGATGTACAAAGCCCTAGTTTCTCAAGATTTAAGATTTTAGTCTTGTTAATCTTTTTAATGTTTAGTTTTATTGTTTATAAAATAATATTANAGGCGACATGGGAGGTGCTGCTGTGGGGCGACGGAGAGGGAATAGAGGGTTTGAGGGTTTGAGCGGCTACACGCAAAAGGAGATGTCTAAAGATGCAAAGCCCTAGGTTCTCAAGATTTTAGTCTTGTTAATGTTTTTAATGTTTAATTTTACTGTTTATAAAATAATATTAAAACGTTTAAGAAATTAACTTTATATTCTCTTAAATTTTTAATAAATAGTATACACTATAATAAAACTAAAGTTTTTTAATCTTTAGAGCATAAGAGACTCTATTTCAAAATAGTGTTGTTATTACTATTATTTTAGGTGAGAGGCATACAAGATGACGATAGGATTGCATTGGATCCATTGAAGACTCACTTATGGGTGTAAACGAACCGAACACAAACGAATAGAGCTTGTGTTTATGTTCGGTTCGTTTGAAATAAGCTCGTGTTCGAAATTGTTCGTGAAGTCACTCTTCGTATTTTTTTCTTAACGAACGAGCCGAACACGAGTTGTTCGCGAACGAAGAGCCAGTTTGACATCCATAATACTAATATATATAAATAATATATTATATTAATTATATAACTTATATTATATAAATATATAATATCTATNTTTGAGGGTTTGAGCGGATACACTTAAAAGGAGATGTCTAAAGATGCAAAGCCCTAGGTTCTCAAGATTTAAGATTTTAGTCTTGTTAATCTTTTTAATGTTTAGTTTTATTGTTTATAAAATAATATTAAAACGTTTAAGAAATTAACTTTATATTTTCTTAAATTTTTAATAAATAGTATACACTATAATAAAACTATTCATCAGAGCAAACCAAAAGAATAGGGGTGTAAACGACCCGTTTTTATTTCGAGCTCAAAAAGTGTGTTAGCTCGACTCGTTTGCTTAGCGAGCTGAACACGAGCCGTTCACGAACAAAGAGTCGTTTTGACAATCCTAATCATNTAGAGCAAACCAAAAGAATAGCCTAGGCTTAGCTCGTGTTCGGCTCGTTTTTATTTCAAGCTCAAAAATTATGTTCTTGTTCGGCTCGTTTGCTTAGCAAGCTGAACACGAGCCGTTCACGAACAAAGAGTCGTTTTGACAACCCTAANATCCTAATCATGTAACAACAAGATGCTAATTATTGGGATACGATTTAAAACTTCATTTGAATCTAATTTAATAATTTTTATTCTACTTTGTTCATTAATACTTTTAACTGATTATGAATCTTTGTAGCCTTATAGTCAATTAAATTTTTTAAAAATACTACACATTAAATATATATATATATATATATATATATATAATTGATTGATAGTATTTCGAGCCAAAAGAGTCGAACACGAGCGACCAAATATTTGTTCGTGTTGTTCGTGTTCGGCTCGTTAACTTAGCGAACGAGACGAACACAATCTTCTTAACGAGCGGAACACGAGCTGTTCGCGAACAACAAGCCATTTTGACAGCCATACAAAAGAATATCAAAATAATAACTACTTGAAATAGAGCAGCTATGCAAAATAAAACCGAAAATAATTGTGTATATATCATCTGGTCTAAGTTACACCAGACTTTATCACAACCTCCTCCACAACAAAAACAAGATAGCAGATTTTCCAACAAGGAACTTGGAGAGGTGCAATAAGGTATAACCAGACGTGCCGCACTCATGTCTGCTTTTCACAAAATATGCAATAAAACAAACTTATGTGACCATCAACTGATTAGTAAGGTCATAAAAGCATATTTTAGTTAAGAGGAAATAATGATTCAATTCCTTTTTTTATCTCAACAATTTAGTGTTGATTATCTTCTTAGTGTAGGATAGTTTTTATGTATAATTAACTTGGACCAACTAACATTTGTGAGAGGACTATAAAAAGCTTTGTATATCAAATTGAAATGTGTCAAATTATGCACTTTCTAAAGAAGGTCTTTCGCTTACATGTGAGTATGAATGCTATTTATAAAGTTAACGAGTTTCCGAGACAAACATGAAATGGGTATGTAATATTAAGCCTCGAGTGAGTGGAGAAATACACATGTTAAGCATGATTTCACTGTGAATTAGCTAGTCATGTATCCTAAAGAAGCATGATATAGAATCCATTTCAAATAAAAAAAAAAAGATAATTGAGATTTCACGTAAGTAACAGAAACACAATGATTTTAATGAAAAGATGAGGCATTCCTAGAAAAGCCTTTTTAAGGAGAAATGTGCTTATGTCGAAATTAATTAAAGAGGAAGGAATCATAATTGACAATTGTAAGTGTTAGGTTCACCATGTAAGTGTTAAGGGTATGCTAAATTGGGGATTTTGGATTAGGCTTGCAATTGGGTTTGAAATTGGGTTTGATTGGGATTGAGGATGATGAATTTGGGTTTGGAATTGAAATTGGGGGAGATTGAAGTCAATTTGGTGGAAATTGAGGTTAAATTGGGGAATTTAGACATTTAGGGGCAATTAGGTAACTTTGGTCAAAATGGGTCAATTTGGTCAAATTGGGCTCAATGGAGTAGTTCAATTTGATTTTGAAGACATTTGAATTGATTTTGTAGATTTTGGAATTTTTGAAATTTTTTGGGGTATGAAGGGCATTTTGGAAATTTTGGGGATTTATGGGGGTATTTTGGAAATTTTGCAAAATTTGAAGTATTTTGATCAATTTGAGTGATTTGGAATGGTTTGAAATGATTTTCTTGAAGAGATTTTAAGAATTTGGGTAATTTTGAGGAATTTTTGGAAAATCTAGGGTTTATGAGCAATTTGATAATTTGGTAAAGTTTGTAGCCAAGAAGGGTCAAATTTGGGAATTTGATAAAATTGGGTTTGATTGACGGTGTTAATCATGAGGTCACCTATTTGAACAATGAGACCAAAAGAACTCCCATTTTGGATCCTCCATTAACTTATGACTAATGATTTAGAGAACCATCCACATGAGTTTCAAATAGAGTAAGGGATAAAGCTAGGCATGTTTGGTTGAGGGTCAGGGTTGTGAGTGCAGGTGAGGGCTATTAAGTGTGTGTGTGCAAGACTGACCAAGACCACACCATTCAGGGTCAACCCTAAAGCGAAACAATCCTATGGGGACCTCTCTTGCTAAAGGGTCGACAAAATTGACTTGATCAGTTAAGTTGTATCGATTGGCTGGTCAAGTATGGTTGCAAAGCCTCGATCATTAACAGTGAACTCATGTTGGGTGGGCAAAGCTAGGTTGTCGAGCGTTGGTGAATCATTGTAATTCGATAGGTAGCCGCTCTTTGACGAAAAGGTCTTAAGGGATGGCCGAGACTCATCTCTCCAAATCTTGATGTTGTTTGAGGAGTTTGTTGGATGCCCCCGAAATAATTTCAAAACAAGAGATGCTGACTTTCCTCTCGGGGTTGGTTCCATCATGGGGAATGCCTTGGATTCTTCTTGTTGAGAATTTTAGAGCGAAAAAAAATAATAATCAACACAAATCCAGAAAAAAAAAATATAGAGATTTAACATGGTTCAACAAAGATGCTTACTTTCTTGGGAGCAGAGCGGTGACTTTCTTTCAATTTTAGAAAAGAGTACAAAATCCCCTTAGAGTTACAATACACATACATATGGCTCTGGTGTACAATATGTAATTACAAAATTACTCATGTATCGTTCCGCGGGGCAATTGCCCCCGCACCCCCAACCCACATAAAGAAACTCCCCTGATTAGACTGAATGCTTCCGCTCGCTTCGCTCCGTTCCTCTCCAGCATCTATCCCTTATCTAGTATATGAATCACACCCAACAAATCTCCACACTGACGAATATCCAACCCCTTAAGAGAAATTCATCATGGAGTTTCTTACACACTAAAGTGGGTTGGGCTACCATGTTGTTTAGCAACTACAAACATTCAATAAGTGCAAGCAATGCAAAAACTTATTGATAGTAACTGGCTTGGTTAACATATCAGCTGCATTTTTCATCAGTATGAACCTTTTGCAACAAAAAATCACCAGAAGCAATCAATTCTTTAATCTTGTGATACCTGACATCAATGTGCTCAGTTCCGCTCCACTCCGCTCGCAAGCTCCGTAGCTCGCAAGCTCCGCTACGCTCGCTCGCTCGCTCTACTCCACTGGCTCGCTCCGTTCCGCTCCAGTATTTGTCTCTTATCTGGTATATGAGCCATGCCTAACACTTCTATACTTCACTTCCAGTCAAACCACTCAGTTTTGAACTGCTTGATTGCCTTGATTAATTTTGGACGATGCTTTCGATTAGCCTTCGAGTCTCATGTTGGTGGGCCCTTCTTTGTCACACTTAGTTCTGAATGCTCCATTAGATCGCGAGATTATTGTTGGCACTTTTCTTGAATTCACAAGTAAATTTAGAAATATAATTGCATACATATCACTTCAAACATTACTATTTATAAAATTAGCCCTAATTTTTATTTTGAAATATGAATTGATGCATTTATATGTGTCACAATAGAAGCACTGAGAATTTGATAGTTAAAAAAGGGTTAGGATTTTATGGCGAGTTGTGCTATTTGAGTGAATGTTTACGTGGATGCTTAAATAGAGTAATTCTTTTAATTTCATTTAAAGCCATAAATCGTTTTCATGACATGGTAACTCAAATTCTTGGCAAAACCAAATAATCCTATAACAGATCTAGGAGGACCTATGATTTTTTTTTCCTTCTTTTGGCTAATCGTAGCCGATCTCCGGACATATGTATGGAGTAACAATCGTTTGGATTTAGGAGGTTCACACACGTGAAAAAATTTTATATACGGAGTCTCCACACAACTCTGCGTCCGGACTCTAATAACACATCATTAAGTACAGTCCAGTGGACCTCCTTTAATATATATATATATATATATATATATANTCTAAGTTTTCAATAAAAAAGTAGGAACATAAAAGAGGAAAGAACAAACTAATTTTTTTTAGAAAACAGCATACACCATTGAATTGATTGATGGATCTTCAGATAGATTTACATAGAAAATTAACTCAGCTAAACTATACCCATTCACCACTAACAGTGTTGAAATATGAGTTCACTCAACAAAATAACTCAACTAACCTCTAACCATTCAGCACTAACAATGTGTTGCGCCAATGCCCAGCCTAAGTGCAATTTTGTCTTTTATTATTATTATTGTTGGGTATAAATAAGCTTATTATGTTTAGGGTGAGTTTTATGCATGAGATTGAGTTGTGAGTTTCAGGTTTAGGGTTGTGAGAGATTTCCTACCCCTCGAATTGTAGGGACTGAGAAAGATTGCTTAACTCTCGAATTATATGTGTTTACTTTGTATTCTTGTTGAGTGTTTAAATTATTGAAAAAAAATTGTGTTTTTTTCCTTATTTATGTGGAAAAGCGTGCCAATTTTGACATCAAATCATATTAAATTAGTATCAGAGTAGTATTTATGGGAGATCACCGACGGGATCTAATCAAAGCGAACGAGAGCTCCGTGCACCAGCATATAGGGCTGGGTTTGGAGCCTTCGTCTTGATTGGATCACGACGTCTAGTGCCAAAACAGTCGTGAACTAGGACATAACAACCAAATCGCTGAGAGAAGGGGGCGAAACAACACGATTTGAGTGTGGTGGAGAAAGATCACGACATACTCATGACTTCATCGTGCGAAACAGTCATGATTTGGAGTAATTAAGAAAAATTGCAGCGTACAGAGACCCTAAATTTCATTTGATGTAGTCATGATTGGAGCAAGCTAGTAAGACCAAAGGGATCGCGACATATAGAGCTATCACCGATCAATTCAACCTAGTGAGATCGCAACGTTCAACCTTTGGTGATTGAATCCCACGATTATAGCGGGTTGGGAAGCATTGAAGGGATTGGCTGACTTGTAATACATGTGCGATTAGAGCTACTTGGGAAGCCACAACCGGATTAGAGTGATCCTTGATCACGTACTTGCGGAGCATGTTGCTCAATTTGTCTCATCCAGAACCAAATGAAGGGTGTTTTAGCATATAAAATTGTCTTTTTGTGAAAAAAAAATCGAAAAGAATGACAGCTAAGAAAGTAGATGATTTGGAGAAAAAATTAGAGGAAGATATCAACCAAATCAAATTCGGGATAAAAGAAAGGTTTGCTGTCATAGAAGATATGTTTTCTTCCATTGAGAATCGAATGGAGGATTGATTTGAGATCATGAGAGAATTCAAGAGATGATAAAGAAGCTAATGAGATGTAATTCAAGGCTTCGTCGGCGGCTCAATTTGCAAAACCTAAAGGAAAAGATATCAAACGTGAGAAATATGGAGACGAAAACATCCACCATCAAGAACCCCCTCCCAGAGCTCCGATTGGGGTAAATTAAGATTTGTAATGGAGGTGATTGGGCCAAAACATAGAGAAGAGATTATGCAAGAGATATGGGGGAGCACAGAGAAGAAATGAGAGAAGCAGGAAGGGGATATGGTTACGATTGAATGAGGAAGTTCTACCCTCAATATATGGGGGGGAAAAACAGAGCGAGATGAAATTGGGGTGGAGATGCTAGGGTTTAGAAGTTAAAGATGACGATTTTTTAGGGGAAAGAAGCACATTGGTGTATGTATTAGGGGAGCAATATTTTGCGTTGAATGGATTAGATGGGGAGGAGAAGCTCATGGTGACAGTATTGTATTTGGAGGGGAAATCCCTAGTCTGGTTTCAATGGAGGGAGGCTAGATACCTGATTTGTCCGTGGGATGAACTTATGTATTGTTTATTGAAATATTTCCAAGTCATTTGAAATAGAAACCTAATGAGAGTAATTCTATGCATTGACTCAGGATATAGGGAGAGATTTGAACTATTGTCGGGATGACTGTGGGGGATTTCTGAAGTAGGATTGGAGAAGAATTTCATGAAGGGCATTATACTTGCTTGAACTGCATTATATTTATATATGAAATCAAATGGCGCTTAAATTTGTAATATTAAATTAAACCAACAATGGCATGCATCATATTTCTTTTGTGAGATTTACGTAGAATTGCATTATATTTTTAAATAAAATCAAACGGCTCTCAAATTTGTATTATTAAATTATNTTATTTTTTTAAAAAATACTAATAATGCTATTCTTTTTTGAGATTAAAGATTTGATTGGTATATGTGTAAATATAAAAATTTAGGTGTGTGACATGTAAATACACAAGAATAAGATGCTATGTATATACATACTTTTTTTAATCTTAATTTATTCTTAAAAAATATATATTTTTTTTGTAATTCATTCATATGTTTTATAAAATTTGAAATAAATTAAATTATTTTTTAAAAATACTCAAAATATATTTTAGAGTTAAAAGTCATTTCTCTACTCGCTTCTTTGAAGATGTTGATTTTTTTTTTTTTTTAAAACAAGCATTTTATATTTCCTAAATACTTTTTTTATGTAAATTTTAAATTTTGTTTAGGAGATGTCAAGTATTATTTACTAATTTATGTACATCACAAAAAAACATCTATTTCGCTTTCAATGTAGCCTTTGCTCAAGTTGGTTGAAAACCATGTTTTAGAACTGACCAACCAGTCAGAAAAATGGCCATAAATTGACTTATTGTGAAGTATCTGTGAACAAAATTTTTGTTCAAAAAAAAAATAAAGTGGTTATAGTATTCCTGGTCATGGTTTGCCGGCCAATATCTGTGTTAGGCTCCATTTGAAGGAGCTTCATCATTCAGCGAAGCGCTTTTAAAAGCGTCGTTCGTAAAAAAGGAGGAAGCGACTTGCAATCTAAAATGATGATTTATGATCGTTCTTGCAAAATAAATTTCCGAGACGCTGCTTCACCGAATGATGTATCAACATTCGTTGCAGTGCAACGCAACAACACTGCAATGCCTTCTCAAGCTAAGCCTTACACCAATCCAAACAGGATCATCAGATGGTAACGTTTAATGTGACCAAACCCTCCAAGACGACTCTCTAATATTGACCGCCACTTGAGTTACATCTAAGAGGGCTAATCTATAAGTTAAACATATACTCAAAAAGGTTATAGGAAAGATGTCAATACATAAACATTATATTCAAAAAATTAAAACAACATTTGAAGACATTTAAGCTGTAAAAAGGTGGAACCACTTGAACTGAAGAGTCACAATACAGTCAAATAACGAACGGTCATCTACAGGAAAAATTATTCCATACGGATCGGACACCGCACGTGCGTTGTCCGATCCTGAGGTGATTTACGGTCAAGATGTATTTCAGTGGGCCCCACCTAATTTTTTTTTTTTAAACTGAAATAATCTACGGTCAGGATCGGACACCGCATGCAGAGATGCATACGGTGTCCGTATGCAATAATTTCTCCATCTACAGGGATCATAAACCCATTTCTTCCCGAACATTATATGAATAACAGACATTAAAAGCTCAAATAGCTATAGAAAATTAATTCATTATAGCAGAAGTTAGCGCATATCATCCAATAACAAATGTACAAAATTTAATTTTTGAACCCAAAATAGACTACACAAAACAAGACCTATGGGGTCACTACACCAGGTAAAAACTAAGAAAATACAAACCCGGATTATCACTTTATAATCCCAAAAAGAAAGCATAGACCAACCGAGAAAGATAATGCAATTTATTCCAGTCAA
>JXCR01148099.1:0-12847 GCA_002079205.1 Phalaenopsis hybrid cultivar
TATATATATATATATATATATATATATGGTGGCAGCCGCATTCAGCCATCCCATGCTTGAGTCCTACACAGAGAGATGGTGGCAGCTGGGGCTCTACTAGGGTTTTTGGGGAGATGATGATTCCCTGGTGCTGGTTGGAGGCATGTGGTGAGTCAGTGGTGTTTCCTCCTTCCCGGGTTCTAAGATTTTCAAAAATTACTATTTCATTGGAGCCTGAGGTAGTGCCACTCTACTTTGGCGTGGGTACTATCAAATAGATCTTCCTATTGACTTTGAAATGAATGCACAATGGACAAGAACCACTTATGCTGGGGTGGTTGGAAAAGCCAATGATATTCTGCAAGACCCAGATAAGCTAGTTTTTATACAAGCCTTCCATGATACAGCTGCTTGAAAGGGTTCCTCCCCTTGCATTCACCCTGTGGGACTCAAGCATGGGGAGTCTAATGTTTTCTTTTCTGCACAAGAAATTACTGAACTCAATAGGGAAGTACAGTTTACCCTCATTGGAAAGTTTTGTTTGGTACATCCCAAAATGGAGCTGGTTAGGAAATATTTTGATTCCCTTCACTTTATTGGAGCATGGAAACTTTGATTACTTGATGGAAGACACCTCCTAATACAACACACCACAGAAGAGGATTATGCTAGGGTGTTTGCCAAGCAATCCATAATAATTATTGGAACTGATATGAAAATACTACTCCTGATTTTGACCCTAACAAGGAGCCACCTGTGGTTCCCATTTGGTTCAAATTTTCAGATCTACCCTTCCATCTTTTCAATATGAATGCCCTATTTAACATAGGATGTGCAATTGGAACCCCCTTAAAGGTGGATGCTCCTACTTATAACAAAGCTAGACCAGTAAATGCAAGAATCCTAATAGAGAAGAGCATAACCCTTCCAGTGATGAAAAGAGTTTGGACTGCAGATGATATTAATGGGTTTTGGTAGGAGGTTGTTATGGATCAAAAGGCTTATTATTGCCAACATTGTAAGATGTTTGGACATACTGTTGAAAGGTGCTACAGGCTACATCCCCCCACTAAAAAAACCAAAATAACTCCCCTAAAGAACCTACCCTTCTAAATGTTGAGAGGAGGCACATCCCTCTTCCAGAAGGAGGAAATGAATTGAATTCTGAAGGATAGGATACACATCAACTCACAACTACCGAGGCAGCAAACCCCCCATTCAATTACCAGAACTTACAAATTGGAACATCTATGAGACACAAAATACTACTCCTTTAACTGATCTTATTTTGGAAGAGAGGGGAAAGGTTGCTCCCTCTCCTCATCTTGATTTTGGAGAAGGTAGTATGGATTCTCCTACCCAGGCCATTGGATCAGTGCTTGAAAGGGAGATTATGGAGGCCACTAAACCATCTGATAAGATGTTGCTAAATATGAACCAACTAATGGAAATAGATTGGCAAATTCAGAAGGCAAAGAAGAAAATGAAATCAATGTTAGAATAAAAGAAGCAAATGGAAGATCTTGCTATAAACACCATGGAAGGCCAAAATGCTCACATGAAATCCAACATCCAACCAATAAGGGGAAGGACTAGATCCAGATCCCAACCCTCACTTCATCCACCCCGCCAACATGATTAACTTGCTATGCTGAAATATAAGGGGGATGCTCACCCCCTCTCTATAAAAAGACTTAAATATTTAAATAAAAAGTACAAATTTTGGTGGATGGTTATTTTGAAACCTATAGTTCATTACAATCCTCAAAAATATATAAAAGTTTTCCCTAGTTTTTCTTTATTTACTAATCTGAATAATAAAATATGGATCTTATGCAGAATTGAAATGGGATGCACTATCCAGCTGAACCATCCCCAACTTATGTATTTCTCTTTCAATATGACTGGCATGGCAGGCTGTGCTACTTTTGTGTATGCAGGTTGCTCCAAATCAGCAAGGCAGGAACTGTGGAAAGAATTACACAACATCAAGAGTCAAATAGACAATGTTTGGATAGTGGGGGCTGACTTCAACTGCATAGCATCTCCTATTGAGAAAAAAGGTGGTAGAACCTCAAGCATATCTACAATGACTTAATTCAATGATAATAGTCAGAATGCTGGTCTATTTTTTTTGGGATATAACGGTCCTGATTTTACTTAGATAAGGGGGAGACTTTGGGAAAGAATGGATAGAATGCTAGAAAATTATAGCTTGATTCAGAATTTTATGCAGACCACAATAACTCATCTTAGCCTAGCAGGATCTGAACACAGACCCATGTTGATCACCATCTCGGCAAATGAACAAAACACCATGCATTCCTTCAGGTACCTGAATGTATGGTCCAATCATAAGGACTTCATATAGAATGTGAAAGAGCATTAGAGGGACTGTGATCACCCCAAACATTTAATCAAACTTTGGAATCTACAGAAAAAGGTTGGAAAGGCATTAAATTAGTGGAACTGGAATACTTTTGGGAACCTTGTGAATGGAGTGGAGTTGGTTGAGAAGAATTTGAAGCAAATGGAGAAGGACCATATCATTGGAAAGGTGGATGAGGCCTCCCTTTTGGAGGCCAATGAGATGCTCTTAACTACTATAGATTGGCAGGAACAATTTCTAAGACAAAAGGCTGTTGAAACCAAATTCACTGATGGGGATAGAAACACCAAGTTTTAACATGCCTGCATAAAGTATCAAAGGAAGTGTAGTACAATCAACTCAATTAAAGATAATCAAGGAAACTGGATTAGAGATGAGGCATGGTTTGCTGACAGTGTTGTGGCATACTGCCAAGAACTTATGTAGTGCAAACATATTGAAATGGAGCAGATTGATACCAGTTTGTTCAGCTCTGATCAAGAGTTCACTGGTGGTTTGATTCTTGCTGAAATTATAGGAGAGGAGGAAATTAAACAGGCTCTATTATCTATTGATTGTGCCAAATATGCTGACCCTGATGGATTCACAGCTGACTTCTATAAAAAGGCTTGGGAGGTCATCAAAGAAGATGTTATTAAGGCAATACAGTACTTTTTACAGAGTCATCCACTACCAAACTATTTCAGTGCAACCACCATTGTGTTTATCCCTAAATCTTCCCTAAAAGAAAAGTGGAACTAATTCAAAACTATTAGCCTAACTAATGTGATCAGCAAGATTATTAGCAAAATCCTAATGAATAGACTTCAACCTCTACTACATTATCTGATCAACCCAAAGCAAGCAGCTTTTGTGAAAGGGAGAACCATTGGAGTTAATGTGTTATTAGCTCAAGAATTATTGTTGGATTTAGAAAAACCTTATAGGGGGCAATATGATATATAAGCTGGACTTAAAAAAGGCTTATGACATGGTTAACTGGGAGTTCATCATGGAGATTCTAAGGGCAAGGGGTTTCTCTACAGATTCCTGTCAGACTATCAAAAGATGGCTAGACGAAAATGCAAACTCAGTGTTGATCAATGGTAATGCTCATAGTTTTTTCAAGGCCACTAGGGGTTTGAAACAAGGAGACCCCCTCCCCCCAGCCATATTCATACTTGCACTGGATTACTTGTCCAAACTGATTGACAGACCTTGCCAAAGGAAGAGCTACAGCATATACCACAACAAATCTAAAGTGGATATTAGCTATTTAAGTTATGCAGATGACATCCAAATTTTCTCCAGAGCTAATACGGCAGCCTTTAAAACTCTACATGACTGTTTACAGAAATTTCAACACACATTAGGACTTAGGGTAAACAAGGAAAAATGCCAAGTTCTTTTCAGCAAAAAAAGTCTCCGCATCCTTCAGACATTGGACTCTTGAACTCATTGGTTTAATCTTCATGACTACCTTTTTTAAATACCTGCGAGTTTATTTAAATAGGGGAATAACCAAACAAATAAATTTTGATAAGATAGTGGATAAAGTCAACTCCACACTTCAATGTTGGACTAACTCTTTCCTTTCCAATGGGGGTAGAATAACTCTTTTGAAGGGCATCCTCACCACCTTCCCCAAGTACATTCTACAAGTTGATGTAATGAAGAGAAGTACCTAGCAACTATTGGAAAGAGAATTCAATAGATTTCTCTAGATTGGACAAAGAAAGCAAATGATTTGGGCAAGTTGGCAGAAGGTGGAAAAACCCTTACATGCTGGTGGACTAGGCTTCAAGGGACTTCAGCAATTACAGAATATCAGCATGTGCAGACTGTGGTTAAATATCAAATAAAAAGATAATATATGGGTAGAATTTATGCAAGCTAAATACTGCAGAACTGAGCATCCAAACATGGTTTCAAGAAAGTTGGAGGATTCCAGAATTTGGAGACAAATGTTAGAAGTGAGGGAAACTGCTAAACAACTCTTCATATGGGAGATGGGTCAAGTAAATATCAATTTTTGGCTGGATAAATGGTGCCCAACAGACTTCATAGAACCTTTATATGCTATTCATGACAATAATCTGTTGGTGAAGGACTACTAGATTGGGCAATCCTAGTCTGAGGAGCTACTTCATACAATGCTGAATGATTACACAGTTAGGAACGTTACCAAAATCTAGTTTGACAGAAATAGGAAAGAGAAAGTTGCCTTAATTCCCAGCTCCAACCAAAGCATCACTAAAGCTATATATAACAAGTTGTATCATTGGGAAAAGATTCATTGGAGTGAGTACTTGTGGAAAAAAATTTTAACTCCTTCCATGTATTTCTTCTCTTGGAGAGTGCTAAATGACCTAATCCCAATTGATGACATACTAAAGCTAAAAGGGCTAAAGGGTCCCTCTAAGTGTCAGCTATGCATAAAGGATCTGGAGTCTACTAACCATCTTTTCTTCACCTGTGATTTCTCTAGGAATGTGTGGAAATCACTGCAACCACATTTTCATATCAACACGATCAATCTGAGATGGGCTAATTTAGGTGAATGCTTGATTGACTAGCATAGGCTGAATCTTGTTCTCATCCCCTTTATTACTGCTTGGTTCCCTTGGGCTGCCAGAAACAAGGCAAAACATGATGATATAGATGTTACCACTGGCAAGGTGGTGGACAACTGCCTAGCTTACATCAGGAAATTGATCCAATGGAAAAACTTTCCTAACATCTTGCAGATTAGTAGAACAGATGAACAGAAAGTTACAAGATAATCAAAGTTGTTTAGGAAATACCTAGGTATCCTTTTATTATAGTCAACACTGATGGCAGTTTTTCCTCAAAAAAAGCTGGCATTGGAGGGGTGTTCAAAGACCATAAAGGCAATTGCATGCTTTACTTTAAATCCCCAATCAAGGTTGAAGATGTCATAGAAGCTGAGACTGTTGCTTTATATTGGGCTCTTAAGATGGTTGTTCTAAACAGGTGGGCTCCCTTACAAACTGAGGTGGATTCTTCTCAGCTAGTTGATCACATTACAGGAAAATCAACCCCCCCCTGGCATATTAAGTAGTGGATAACCCAGATGCAACAGCTAACCATGGAGGTAAGGGTTTGTTTCTCTTTTATTTACAGAGAAGGCAATAGACCTGCCAACTTCTTAGCCATTTATGGAGTTGAATCTCAGATGGTTTCTGTGTTTATCACTCCTCCTTCATCCCTTGCCTTTTTGCTTCATGAGGACAGCCTACATGTCCCACACCTTAAACCTGTAACTACTCCATGAGCTTCATTGTTGTGTTTTTGTGAAATGAGGAACCCCTTGGATCTTAGGCTGTTTTTGTAATTAGTAGGGATCCTTTTTTACCTTCTCCTTTTTTGTATTCCTTTGTTATTATCAACATGTAGGGAGCCATAAGTAGCTTTTTTTATCATATTTATATACTCCCGTCAATACTACTCTTTTTGATGAAGAATGGGAGTATGTTTCCTCTTTCTCCCTTTGTGAGGTCCCTACTGAGCAGGAAATTTTATGGGATTTGAAGGACATTAATGCCAAGAAAGCTCCGTGACTAGATGGGTTTACTTCTTCCTTTTCTGTTTCTTGTTGGTATGTTATTAAAAAGGAAGTAACCCTTGTTGTTCAAATTTTTTTTAGCGGAGAGGATCCCGGGAAGTATTTCACCTCTTCTATGATTGTGCTCATCCCTAGGAATAACGATAAGTCCAGTTGGGATAAATTTCATCCTATTTCCCTCACCTCATCATTTCTAAAGTTCTAAGTAAATTGATGCTTTCTAGACTTCAACCTATGTTACATAAGATCATCCCGCCTCATCAGTTTGCTTTTGTCAAGGGTCGGGAAATCACTAATAACAGCTTACTTGCTCAAGAGCTTATTGAAGATCTTGATAAAAAGTGCAGGGGTGGTAATATGAGCTTAAAGCTTGATATTAAAAACGCCTTTGACACTATTAGTTGGGATTTCATCGTTAACATTTTGTGATCTTGTGGTTTCCACTTTGACTTTATTTCCTTAATTCAATGGTGGCTTCAGAATAATCACTATAGTGTGTTGGTGAATGGTAACTCTTACGGCTTCTTCTCCACCCAGAGAGGCATCAAGCAAGGAGACCCCTTATCTTCTACCATTTTCATGATTGCTTTTGATTATTTCTCTCTTCTTTTAAATAACATGCAGCTTAACAAGTCATACACTCATTTCCTTCATAAGTCCAATGTTCTGGTTAGTCATCTTGCTTATGTTGATGATGCTATTCTTTTATCTAATACCAGTAAATCTACCATCAAGGTGTTGATGAGGGTTCTTGAGGAATTTCAACAAGCTTCTGGGTTACAATTTAACAAAGAAAAATGCAATATTTTCTTTGGGAAGGATGTTAAAAGCTCTATTGCTTCTTGGGCTATTTCTTTCATTGGCTTTCACTCCGCCTCTCTTCCTCTCAAGTATCTTGGGGTCAACCTTTTCAGGTGATGTAGGATGCAAACCCAATTAGATGAGGTGGTTGAAAGGCTCAAAAATAAAATTGATGATTGGAGGAATATTTTTCTTTCTAATGGGGGTAGCCTTACCTTGCTGAAAAGACTTCTTTTTAGTATTCCTTTGTATGCCTTGCAAATTCTTAATCTCAAGAAGAGCACTCAAATTTCTCTTGAGAGAATTTTCAATCGGTTCCTCTGGTCCGGTAGCTATTCTAATAAGAATTGGACTTCTTTTCATAAATTTTGCAAGCCTATTTCTGCTGGAGGGTTAGGGCTTAAAAGTCTTAATCAAATCTCTAATATTAATATGTGCAAGCTTTGGTTTAAATTTTGCTCCAATGATTTGTTATGGGCTAAATTCCTTTATCATAAATATTGCGCTTATCAACATCCCACTGTTGTTCAATGGAAAGCTGGTGATTCTAAAATTTGGAAAGCCATTCTTAAAGCAAGATCTCTGGCTCAAAATTTTATTTTTTGGGATGTTGGTCAGGGAAATATCTTGGTTTGGCATGATCAGTGGGGTTTGGGTGACAATCTCACGTTGCCACAAGATATCCCGCAAGGCTTAATTATTTCAAATCTTTGGCATCAAGGTAATTGGGATGTCAATAAATTAAATACTCTTTTTGGAGCTCACGAGGCAGCTAAGATAGCTAAACTTCTGATAAAGAATACTATGAAGGAATCTCTTCTATGGAAAACTACTGTTATTATTTCCCCTACCACAATGCTTTATACTAATATTTATCCCTATAGTACTTGGAGGTGGAGTAATGCTTTTTGGAACATGCTAATCTCTCCCTCTATCTCATTTTTCTTATGGAGATTTTTTCTAAATTTTTTTCCTTTGGATGATATTTTGAAGCTTAAAGGGTTAAAAATGGTGTCCCAATGTTATTTATGTAAAAGGGACTCAAAAATGTATGCGCATCTTCTTTTTTTATGTCCTTTTGCTGCTGATATATGAAACAGTTTGGGTAACCACTTCAATTTAAAATGATCGGTCTCTTCTTTTTTTGAGGATTATCTTATACTTGGAAAATTGCCTTTTCTGTGGATAAAAATCTGTGGTGGTATCCTCTTGTGTTTCTTTGGTTCATTTGGGTGGCGAGAAATGAGGCTAAGTATGGTAACAATTTGTCTACTCCTTATATTACTGTCTCTAATATCTTGGCTCACTTCAAATGGGCATGTCATTTCATATCTTTGCCGGGAGATATTATGCAGTTTAAAGTGGGTAGGATGGCCATCTTTAGATGGCCACCCACACCTACAGACTGGGTTAAATTTAATATGGATGGCAGTTGGATCTCTGATGTGGTGGGTGCGGGAGGGGTTTTAAGAAATCATTTTGGACAGTGTTTATATTATTTTGCTTCCCCAATTTGCGCCACCTCTCCTTTGGAGGCCGAAAGTTGGGCTTTCCTTTTACCCATGAAGGTTGGGGCTCCTCTTAATTTTACTAAAATAATTTTTGAGACGGATTCTCAATCGCTTATGAATGAGTTCTACAATACCACTACATCTCGGTGGGATTTTCTTGCCAATATAATTAGACTTTGTGATTATATTAACAGATACAAATTAATTTTTTATTTGTCTTTCATTTACAGAGAAGGGAACTCCCCGGCTATTTGGTTAGCTTATTTGGCCATGAACTCTAGTAATATTTGCTGCGGCACTTACCCATGTCGCATCTTTGCACTCATTTGAATGGTGATTTGCTTGATTCTCTGTATTTTAGATGCTAACGCTTTGGTTTGCCATAGTTCTAAGAGGCATAGCTTGTACCTTATGGCTTCTCTTTTGTTTTTGGTTTGGCTAGGCATGTTAAGTTATGCTTTATATGTTTTACATTTATACCACCATCATTTATTTTGGCTATGGCTATTTTGCTGGAAGATGGTTTATTTTTTATTCTAGTATACGATCTCAAGATTTAACTTATTTGGCTCCCATGCATTTTGTTGGCTTACCATATCACTAATATTGCTGGAGACGATTTTTTTGGTCTTTTCTACAATAGATATAGGAAGTACAAACTATAAGCTAACTCTTCTTCCAGGATTAATGTTCTCTTGGTTTAGTCTGTTACTAATCTACAGATTTTCTTTGTTGATGCCTTCTCGACACCGTATGAGGCTTTTTTGGCTTCAGGTGATCTTCTCTATGATTGCAACATCATCCAAACCGTGTAATCTACTCTTCAGCGTGGGAAAGGATCTTTTGAATTTGCTCGTAGCATATCTTTTTTGGGTCAACTATAGTTTGGGACCATTCTTTTTTTACTTACTTTTTGCGTCGCGTTGTACTGTGGATTTTGGAACCCCTAGACCTTAAAATGTATTTTTTCCTTTTAGTTGGGGATCCACTATCCCTCCCATATTATCTAACCTTTTTTGAGTATTAACGCGTAAGGAGCCAATAGTCGCTCTTTTATTATATATATATATATATATATATATATATATATATATATATATATATATATATATATATATATATATATATATATATATATATATATATATATATATATATATATATATATATATATATATATATATATATATATATATATANGCTATGCCCAGTAAAGAGATGAGAGAAAAACAGTTGATGACAGTTATTAGCAAGTAATAATATATATATTATATATATATATATATATATATATAATAAAAGAGCGACTCATTGCTTCTTACGCATTAATTATAAAAAAAGGTTACAAACTTGGGGAGGGATACTGGATCCCCATCTAAAAGCAAAAAAATACGTCATAATCCTAAGTGTTTCACTCTCCACATTACAACACCACGCGAAATAAAATAAAAGGCTAATGATAAAATCTAGCCAAAAATTACATGTAATCAACCAAATGTATACCAAAAAAAAATATATACCCAAAAAAGAACTTACATGTAAACGGACTCCCAAATCTTCAGTAGTGACGAGCAACATAATCAAAATAGAGGCTTGTAGTTCCGGTGAGAAAACGCAAACATAATAGTCAAAACCTGCAAACAATCAAGAGACACACAGAGCCTCCACGGAAATGCTCAAAGCCAAGAGAAAACCAGCCAAACAGCTCCTAACAGCTCCAAGGAGTTCAAAAATAAAAGCCATCACCCCTGTAGATCCCATACGATGGAGTCCAACTCCAAATAACATCAATGAAGCATAGGGCTTCCAAAACAAAAGGTTACCAAAATGTAGCTCAAGTATAATCAGATAGAATCAAAACTCTAAAAAGCAAAGAAATCATAAAATCCAATGCAGAAAGAAAGAAAATAAGGCCACCAGAAAGATATGAAAAAATATGCATATAAACTCACTATCTTATGATATAAGGCACATTAAGTTAATCCCCATTTAAGAGAATTTGTAGTTGAGGAGGAGGCACAGCACCCACAAAGATTCTTTGTAAACCTTGCTTAGCCAACCAATCAGCAGCAGAATTACATTCCCGATAAATGAAGTTAACTTGTATAACCAAATTATGTTTTTTTATGAAGTCCTGTATCATGTTAATCAAGCAAATAACATTCCAAATAGGGAGAGTGATTTGATTGAAAATGTTAAACAAAGCCTTTTTCGCTTATTTGGTGTTCCTTTTTGCTGATCTGGGTTTTCATTTTTATTTTTCCTTGATTTCTCCTTTTAGTTTTCTGATCTTTGGCATTTTTATTTTTGTTTTTCCATGCGGTTTGGGGCTTTTCCCCAAATATGTGATTTCACATTTTTTTATTGTATTTCTATTTTTCTCAATTTCTACTTTGCATTCCCTGCCTTGACTGGTGTTCTTCTTCACTGATAGGCTTTCATTTCTTTTCCATTATCGTTATGTTTTTCATGTTTTGTTGCTTCCTTTGGTTTTAGTAGTGTGCTTTTTATGGGGAAGATTTTTGCGGAGGCCTTGACGGGGAGTTCCTCCTTGAAGATAGGCTCTTCGGGGTTATTCCCTTTTTCCTTCCATGAAGCTTTGAATGATAATGAGGATGGGGATTTTGGCTTTATTAAAAAAACCAGTAAAAAGAACAGAAAATTTGCTTGGTTTGTCTTGGAAGAGAAATCTTGTATGCTTGCATCTTCTTGTGGGCATGTGTTGGTTGGAAAATTCACTTATGGGCTCCCCAAGCTTGAAATGATTAGACGAGAATTTGATGCCTTAAAGCTTACGGGGTTTTGGCAAGTAGGTTTTTTAGATGGGAGACATGTTTTAATTCAACTTTCTAACAATGAAGATTATACCCGCCTTTTCGCTAGACGTTTTATACGAATACTTGACGCTCCTATGAAAATTTTAAACTGGACAGTTGGTTTCAACCCTAAATTGGAACCGCCCACTATCCCAGTTTGGATGTGTTTTCCTGGACTAAAGTTTCATCTTTTTAATCATGAAGTCTTGTTTTCCTTAGCTTCTGCTTATAGAAAGCCTTTAAAGATGGATGGCCCTACTCTTGCCTTATCTCGCCCATCGGAAGCTCGTGTTTTGGTTGAACTTGATATTACATTACCATTTTGCGATGAAACTTGGATTGGCTCCTTGCATCAAGGATACTGGCAGAAAGTTAAAATAGAAATTTATTCTCAATATTGTTCTCATTGTCATATGATTGGGCATGCTCTCTCTCATTGTTTTCGTTTGTGTCCTCATCTTAGACACAGTGGTGTTCCAACAGTGCAAGCCCCAAATAATCCTATTATTGTCAACCCCCAGGATGACAAAAATTTTATTATCGAGTTTGAACAAAATATTGATCCTCATCTTAGACACGGTGGTGAACCAACGGTGCAAGCCCCAAATAATCCCATTAATGTTCCCCCCCAGGATGGACAAAATTTTATTATTGAGTCTGAACAAAATATTGCTACTTCTTCTGTTAAGGTTGTTGATCAAAAAGATGAGCTTCATTCTACTCCTCCTATTGAAATACTGTCGGCGTTATTTCAGGGATGGTTTCGTTGTGGGGTTGCCCGTAAGAAGCTGTCGGTCACCGGAATCAAAATCTCGTTGCTTGCTTCGGAAGGACGTTGAATTATGAAATCAAACTGACCCCATAGTTTTCATAGTTTAAAATGAAAGAGCACTGTACCTTAAATTTTGTATCTATCCCGAAGAATAAACACAAGAATTGAGGATGAGGCTCGTTCAAATAAACTAAGGAAAGTATGACGTCCGTTTGGTCTGCGAAACCTTTGTATTTGCTGACAAGTTCCTCTATTTAATATAAAAGATTTAATAGGGTTTATATTAAGCTGGGTTTGGACATGCTTCCTATAAGGGCAAGCCCCTATAGTTAGAGTTTATATTAAGCTGGGTTTGGACATGCTTCCTATAAGGGCAAGCCCCTATAGTTAATTACACTAAATGATCAAAGCCACCTAAGAAAACTCTCGATAAAAATCAAGAAATATTATCTTTAAGGAATTTCAAAGAGTAGAACTCTTCAATGAAATCGGACGTAGAGGTGTGAAAGGGAATTGGTTCAAATTTGGAACATTTTATTATAGAATCCAAAGGAAGAAGGACTAGGGGATGTCATGGATCCAGAGGAGAACTCCGGTGACTTCCCAAGCTATCCTAATGTTTGGCTTCAGTTTTGAGGAGAAATGTTTTAAGTGTTTCATCCTGCAAATTTATTAGTTAGGGCTTACATTCATGTGAAATGATCACACAAATAGCCTGGAAGATGTGAAGATTTAGGTCGTGACAAACGACAATCTCGGGATCCTAAGACGAGTTAGGGCTTATATTGTATAGCAAGGCTATGCAAAGGCCTAAAGATAAGGTGAGGATTTATGTTGCGTAAGCAAACAACCTCAAAGTCCTATGGCTTTGTTGTTTAAGTCTAAGGAAGGAAGATTGGTTTAGCTGGGGGAGATAGGTTTTGCTGTTGAAGATGGCCGTGCTGCCCACAAAGCTAGCTCCAAGCTCCTGCCGCGATGAGTTTGAGTTATCTAGTGTGTCAAGTTATAATATCA
>JXCR01148099.1:19652-29723 GCA_002079205.1 Phalaenopsis hybrid cultivar
GAACTAGAAGGTGGAAGGTCATAACTTGTAGAGGGGACATCTCTACTAGTAAAAGGTTCTTGACTCCTACTTCTAGTTCTCCATTTCTCATGGGATTCATAAGTTTTCAAATTTGCTTTACTAATGGGTTTTATAGGGTAAACTCATTCTTCATCTCCAGCTTCCTCTCCAGAAAGTTGGCAAAGTGCATAAATAAGGCCAGGGTGTCCTAGACCTCCACTTGTCTCACTCCTTTTCGTAGTCAATATATTCTTAAAAATAATTTCTCCCACATTTATAGTTTCATTATTCTAAATATAGAAATTCAGAATAGCTCTATCTCTAGTTACCTCACTACGGTGATAAGTCGGCAACAGAGTAGAGGAAATAAAATAGTGTCACGCCTTAGAGGTGGCATTCAGCATGGAAGCAGAAAAATTTACCCGTTCTCGATGTTTAATCTTCCACGTTCCTTTCTGATCAGTGAGAAATTTAATCACATCATTCAGGGGGCCTTCCATTGTACTAAAGGATTTATAATGGCAGTTATAAGAGTCTGGGACTTTGTAAAAGGTGTTGATGCGGGCGGCATTAAACTCAATAGCAAATCCCCGCACTTGAACGATTCCATCTTTAGAATAGATTAAATTAGCGTAGAATTCTTTCATAATATTTGCATCAGCTTTATTGGTGGTGTAACAAAAGTTTTCCCACCTCCGCTCGGCAATAACTCGTTCAATATCTCCTCCCGGACTCTCGAAAACTCGATCTTGTATACACTTCTTTCCTTTAAACACTGAAGTAAATTTTGATTGAGCCATAGCATTGATGAAGAGAGAGTCGTTGAACTCAATTCATCTCTTTTGTCATGGAGCCATTTCAATCTAATCACAATCATAGAAAAATTTCAAAATATACTTCAAATATGCATATAATGGCTTCCAAAAGTAATTCTAAGAGTTTAACACTAAGTTCCATGAATTTCTTCTCAATATTTTCTTCACATTCTCAAATTTTTTGGATCTCCTCAATGTGGAATAAATCCATGGTGAAAATCAAATATTTTTAACTTGGAGTGAAGCTCTTACCTAGAGATGATCAAATCCGGTGTCAAAAAGCCTTGAAATCACCTCCCAATCCAAGATCTCTTAAGCTCTAGGTCGAAAATTGCTTTTTTTAGGAGGAAGGGGATGATGAATACTGGCGGTTGACTGGTTAAAATCGTAGTTAAAAGTGTTTTTTTGCGAGCTCACCGTCGGCAGGGTCGATGGCATCATCGGTGCGCTTTATTGAATTTTTAAACATAACCCTCAAGAGAAATCCGTCGTCGGCGGCGTCGAGGGCGCCGTCGGCGGGCTCTATTGATTTTGGTTCAATTCCAGGATTTTTGCGATTTCGATCAATTTCAAGCCTTAATGACATTCGTTCAATCATTATAGACATAATTTTAAGTGACTAAATGATGCACTTATCACAAATAAACTTTCACAACACAAAACATCATATTTATATATAAATTCCAAGGGGTACAATATACGTATTTGGTATTTTCTCAACCTCAACACATTAATTCAGCGTCGCAATCCAAGCCACAACACTCAAATTGCTGAAAACAAAACATTCTATGCTTAGTCTCAACTATACAGAGATCTATAAACATAATTCTAAAGCTGAAAACATAACATCCTATGCTTAGTCTCAACTATACAGAGATCTATAAGCATAATTCTATTGAAAACAAAACATCCTATACTTAGTCTAAACTATACAGAGATCTAAGAGCATAATTTTAAAGCAAAGCAAATACAGAGTTCAAATCAAATTATATAGATAGACAGACAGGTAGTAATATAGATCTACTATTCATCAGATTTAGTACTAGATTCTCCTTTGAGATCACCCATTGATTGCACATGAACGAAGAGGTCGTAAAAGGGTCGGTATAGAAATTCTTCAGTGGAATCCTCTTCTATTAATTTTATCCTCCTCATCAATCGTATCAAACTATCTTTTAAATGTCCATAGTGATCAAAATGTTCTTTCATCCTCCAGTCTATATGATCGAAGAAATTGGAGATATTATTAATTACATTCATGATATTTTGTACCTCCTTCTCCAATTTTTTTTATTTTGCGCAGGATCACCAGAGTTTTATCAGGAATTAAGCGTCGAACTGGCAGTGAATTCTGAGATGGTTGATCTACAATAATGGCCATGTCATTTTCATCTTCAAAAGCTGGGAATCTCTCAGTTGGGTCCAAAGGCTTTCAATAGAAGTACCTTTTCCCAATTTTTGTAGTACACTTGGAACTGACTGCAAAGTGAGAAAATTGTGGAAGGGTGTCCAAGCCCATAAGTTGGTCCATGAACGATCAGGCCTAATACCGACTTCACAATTATGGATCCAATATCGATCGGCAGTCCCCTTTGGATGCAATAATTCAAAATAGCACTTTCTTTAGAAATTTTATTGATCTTCATTGTCGGTAACAGTTTCGCAGAAATGAAAAAGTGCAAGTGTTTTGAAACGGGATTTAGGAGTGTCACAGAAAAACTAACATACCCATTTTCTCTCATTTCTCAGTCGTCAGTTAAATATTGGTAAATTTCATTCATCTGGTCTCTTGTCGTGACAAAGTTGGAATAGTGGCAGATAGGAATGTTCTCGATCATGTATAATTCATTGATCCGTGCAGGAGTGAAAGTGATCCATCTACCTCGCACATGAACAACTCCCTGGTTGATTTCATGGAAATTTGCATAAAACTCCTTTACCATAGGAACAACCACGGCGGCAGTACTATAGTACAGCACTTCCCATCTTTGCTGCACTATCATCTCTTCAATTGCCGTAGTGGGATTATTCAATCCTTAATTTACGAATCCTCATTCCTTGATCAATCTTTTCTTCGTAATTAATTTGTTGAAGATTTGTTGCGCTTCCGCACTAATAAACTTTCGCCGATTGAACACTCGAATTATGGGAGTATCAGGGGAATTGGACACCATAAGAATGAAATTGGTAGAGTTTCCATTCATTTTTGGGGGAAATATGATCTTAGGAATTGAATTTGGAAGTTTAAAAGGGTAACTCCCGCCAAAAAATTGCCAAAAACCACCATTCAAACTCCAGAAACCGCCATCTCGTCGGTCTCGCCGTCGGCGGCGTTGAGGGCGCCGTCGGCNTATAGGGTAAACTCATTCTTCATCTCCAGCTTCCTCTCCAGAAAGTTGGCAAAGTGCATAAATAAGGCCAGGGTGTCCTAGACCTCCACTTGTCTCACTCCTTTTCGTAGTCAATATATTCTTAAAAATAATTTCTCCCACATTTATAGTTTCATTATTCTAAATATAGAAATTCAGAATAGCTCTATCTCTAGTTACCTCACTACGGTGATAAGTCGGCAACAGAGTAGAGGAAATAAAATAGTGTCACGCCTTAGAGGTGGCATTCAGCATGGAAGCAGAAAAATTTACCCGTTCTCGATGTTTAATCTTCCACGTTCCTTTCTGATCAGTGAGAAATTTAATCACATCATTCAGGGGGCCTTCCATTGTACTAAAGGATTTATAATGGCAGTTATAAGAGTCTGGGACTTTGTAAAAGGTGTTGATGCGGGCGGCATTAAACTCAATAGCAAATCCCCGCACTTGAACGATTCCATCTTTAGAATAGATTAAATTAGCGTAGAATTCTTTCATAATATTTGCATCAGCTTTATTGGTGGTGTAACAAAAGTTTTCCCACCTCCGCTCGGCAATAACTTGTCAATATCTCCTCCCGGACTCTCGAAAACTCGATCTTGTATACACTTCTTTCCTTTAAACACTGAAGTAAATTTTGATTGAGCCATAGCATTGATGAAGAGAGAGTCGTTGAACTCAATTCATCTCTTTTGTCATGGAGCCATTTCAATCTAATCACAATCATAGAAAAATTTCAAAATATACTTCAAATATGCATATAATGGCTTCCAAAAGTAATTCTAAGAGTTTAACACTAAGTTCCATGAATTTCTTCTCAATATTTTCTTCANCACAATAAAAAGATAACTTTGGGTTGCCTCCCATAAAGTGTTTGGTTTAACGTGGTCAGCCCGACCTATTCAAGTATTATTCAGGTTGACTGATCATTAAAATCTCTTTAAAATTTGGTCTTTTACCCTCAAAATTTTAGGTTGACTGATCATTAAAACCTCTTTAAAATTTGGTCTTTTACCCTCATAATATGGTTTTAATCTATGTTCCATTTACTTTAAATCTTTTCCAGTCTTTTGATCTTCAATTTCAACAACTCCGTAAGTATAAACTTGAATCATTAAAACCTCTTTAAAATTTGGTTTGTTACCCTCATAATATGGTTTTAATCTATGTCCCAGTTGACTGATTATTAAAACCTCTTTAAAATTTGGTCTTTTACCCTCAAAATACGGCTTTAATCTGTGTCCATTCATTTAAATCTTTTCGTTTTCTGATCTTCAATTTCAATAGCTCTGTAAGTATAAACTTGAGTCACAGTAAATGACCCTAACCAATGAGACTTCAATTTCCTAGATTTCAACAGCTCCGTAAGTATAAACTTGAGTCATAGTAAAGGGTCCTAACTAACGAGACTTCAATTCAAGAGACTTCACTTTCCCAGGGAATAATTTTGGCCTTGTGTTATAAAGCAAAACTTCTTGTCCTGGTTCAATGTTCTTCTGGTTAATTTTTTGATCAAGCAATAACTTTAGTTTCTCCTTATAAATTCTATCGTTATCATAAGATTCATTTCTTAATTCTTCCGTTTCTCCTTATAAATTATGTCATTATCATAAGATTCATTTCTTAATTCTTCCAATTCATTTAATTATAACAATCTCTTCTTACCACATCTTTCAAATTATAATTGAATTCTTTAATCGCCCAACACTCCTTATAAATTTTGTCGTTATCATAAGACTCATTTCTTAATTCTTCCAATTCATTTAATTGTTTCTTATAAATTCTGTCGTTATCATAAGACTCATTTCTTAATTCTTTCAATTCATTTAATTGTAAACTTATAAATTCTATCGTTATCATAAGACTCATTTCTTAATTCTTCCAATTCATTTAATTGTAACAATCTCTTCTTACAGCATCTTTCAAATTATAATTGAATTCTTTAATCGCCCAATATGCTTTATGCTCCAATTCTTACAAGCATCTTTCAAATTATAATTGAATTCTTTAATCGCCCAATCTGTCATTATCATAAGACTCATTTCTTAATTCTTCCAATTCATTTAATTATAACAATCTCTTCTTACCACATCTTTCAAATTATAATTGAATTCTTTAATCGCCCAACACTCCTTATAAATTTTGTCGTTATCATAAGACTCATTTCTTAATTCTTCCAATTCATTTAATTGTTTCTTATAAATTATTCAAAGTTCTTCTGGTTAATCTTCTGATCATGCCATAACTTTAGTTTCTCCTTATAAATTCCTGGTTAATCTTTTGATCATGCCATAACTTTAATTTTTCCTTATAAATTCTGTCATTATCATAGGTTAATCTTCTGATCATGCCATAACTTTAGTTTCTCTTTATAAATTCCGTCGTTATCATAAGCTCGTTTCTTAATTCTTCCAATTCATTTAATTGTAACAATCTCTTCTTACCATCATCTTTCAAACTCATTTCTTAATTCTTCCAATTCATTTAATTGTAAATTACCAATATCTTTCAAATTATAATTGAATTCTTTAATCGCCTAATATGCTTTATGCTCCAATTCTACTATTTCAAATTATAATTGAATTCTTTAATTGCCTAATATGCTTTATGCTCCAATTCTACTGGTAAGGAATTATAATTGAATTCCTTAATCGCCCAATATGCTTTATGCTCCAATTCTACTGGTAAGTGACAAGTCTTTCNTATCTATCCCACTGGATTGAGGGTGATAGGAAGTAAAGATTCTATGAATAATATTAAACTTTTCTTCCAATCTTTGAAAGAAAAGTTTAATCCTAAAATGAGATCCTCCGTCAGTGATAATCATTCTCGGCATTCCGTATCTAGTGAAAATATTTTTCATTANATTGGTCTTTTTGAACACTAATTTCCATCTTAAAATAATTCAATCTTTTCAAGTATTTGTTTAATCTCTTTATTAGAAAATTCAGCTAACCCACTGGTTTGAGGATGATAGGTAGTAGAAATTCTATGAATAATATTAAACTTTTCTGCCAANTAATCCACTTTAAAATGTAGTCTAATGCAATTAATATGTATAAGTTCCCAAATGAACAAATAAATGCTCCCATGAAATCTAATCCCCAAACATCAAAGATCTCAACTTCTAACATAAAATTCAAAGGCATTTCATTTCTTCTAGATATATTGCCTACTCGTTGGCATCAATCACAAGTTCCTATGTATCTGTAAACATCTCTAAAGATAGTAGGCCAATAGAATCCAGCTTGTAAATATTTATAAGCAGTTTTATCAATCCCAAAATGTCCTCCAAATTTAGAATCTTGACATTTCTGAATGATTAGCATAGTTTCTTCATAAGGTACACATCTTCTCATAATAAGATCCGTGCATTGTTTATATAAATTAGGCTCATCCCAAAGATATGTTTTTCCATCATGAATGAATTTTCTTTGTTGTTGCAATGTCAGCATAGGTGGAAAAATATCACTTATAATATAATTAATAATATCAGCATACCATGGTATTTTCTAGTCATTAATATTATAAAGTTGTTCATCAGGGAAACTTTCTGTAATTTCATTATCGGTGTCAAATAATTCATGATTTTCTAATCTTGACAAATGATCAGCAATTTGATTATCAGTTCCCTTTCTATCAATAACCACAAGATCAAATTCTTGCATCAAAAGTATCCATCTAATTAACNGCTCCAATTAAAGAAGATCTAAATTTATCTAAAGCATACACAATGGCCAGTAACTCTTGTTTAGTAACATTATAATTAATTTGTGCATCATTAAGAGTTTTACTAGTGTAGTATATAACTTTAAAAAAAATTTCATACCTTTGTCCAAGAACAGCTCCAATAGCATAATCACTAGCATCACACTTTAGTTCAAATGGTTTCTCCCAGTTAGATGAAACTATAATAGAGGTTGTGATTAATTTTTCCTTTAATAACTTAAAGGCATTTAAACAGTTTTTGGTAAATTCAAATTTCTTGTCTTTTTATAGAAGTTGGCATAGAGGTTTGGTAATTTTTGAAAAATCTTTAATAAAACGCTTGTAAAAACCAACATGTCCAAGAAAACTCATAACGTCTCTTACATTAGTAGGAGGTGTTAGTTTAGATATAACTTGAATTTTTGCAGGGGCTGCTTCCATACCATCTTCCGAAATTTTATGCCCTAATACAATTCCTCCTTCAACCATAAATTGACATTTCTCCCAATTCAGAACTAAATTAGTTCTTTCTCATAACTCTAAAAATTTTTCAAGATAATTTAAGCATGTGTCAAATGATGTTCCAAATACGGAGAAATCATCCATAAATACTTCCAATCCATCATCAATTAATTTACTAAATATAGACATCATACATCTGTGGAATGTTGCAGGTGCATTACATAATCCAAATGCATTCTTCGAAAAGCAAAAGTTCCAAAAAGACTAGTAAATGTTGTCTTTTCTTGATCCTCAGGAACAATAGGAATTTGATGGTAGCTGGTATATCCATCTAAAAAATAAAAATATTTGTGCCTAGCAAGTCAAATAGGAATTTGATGGCAACCGATATATCCATCTAAAAAAATAAAAATATTTGTGCCCAACAAGTCTATCTACTATTTGATCTAAAAAGGGTAATGGGAAGAGATCTTTCCTGGTGGCAGTATTTAATTTTCTATAATCAATGCAAATACGCCACCCAGTAACTTGTCTAATAGGTATTAATTCGTTGTTTTTATTTTGTCTCAACAGTCACTCCTCCTTTCTTAGAAGCACAATGAATTGGACTTACCCACGCACTATCTGAAATAGGATATATAATTTCAGTGCCTAACCATTTCAAAATTTCCTTCTTAACTACTTCTTTCATCATTGGATTTAATCTTCTTTGTGGATCAACTCTTGGTTTATATTGTTCATCTAATATAATTCTGTGCATATAGATCGAAGGACTGATTCCCTTAATATCAGCTAAGGTCCAACCAAAAGCTTTCTTATAACTTTTCAATGTATCTAATAGTCTTTGCTCTTGCAAATAATTTAATTCTGAAGATATAATAACAGGTAATGTAGATGAGTCTCCTAAAAACACATATTTCAAGTGGCTAGGCAATACTTTCAACTCAAGTTCAGGTGGTTTTATAATTGACGGAAATAGATTCTTATCGACATTTTTTGATATCTCAAATCTTTCCTTAACATAATGTAATTCTTCATTTTCTAATTCATTCAAAATATTTTCATCACTTTCTTCAATTTTTTTTTCTCTTCAAAATGTTCTTTAAAATGTTCATTCAATAGATGTTCACTAATTTTCATACGAAAACATTCATTATCTCTTTCAACAGCAGGGTATTTCATAGAGTTTTCAATGTTAAAAGTCACTTCTCGATCGTTAACTCTCATTGTTAATTCTCCTTTTTGAACATCTATCATAGCTTTTCCAGTAGCTAAAAATTATCTACCTAAAATGATAGGTATTTCTTTATCTTCCTCCATATCTAAAATAACGAAATCCATGGGAAAGATAAATTTATCAACTTTTACTAACACATCTTCTATAACTCCCTTAGGATATGTAACTATAAATTTGTCCACTTTTACTAACACATCTTCTATAACTCCCTTAGGATATGTAACTGAACGATTTGCTAACTGAAGAGTTACAGAAGTAGGTGAGACTTCTCCTAATCCTAATCATTTGAAAATTGATACGCTAACTGAAGAGTTATAGAAGTAGGTGAGACTTCTCCTAATCCTAATTTTTTGAAAATTGATTCTAACTGAAGAGTTAAAGAAGTAGGTGAGACTTCTCCTAATCCTAATCTTTTGAAAATTGATTTGAAGAGTTACAAAAGTAAGTGAGACTTCTCCTAATCCTAATCTTTTGAAAATTGATAGAGACATAAGATTAATGCTGGCTTTTAAATCACATAAAGCTCTTCCATAAAATTTTTCACCGATAGCACACGGTATAGTGAAACTGTCGGATCTTTTAATTTTTCAGGAAGCTTTTTCTAAATAATTGCACTACGTTATAGTGAAACTACCAGGATCTTTTAATTTTTCAGGAAGCTTTTTCTGAATAATTGCACTACACTCTGTGCTAAGTGCAGCAGTTTCGTTATCCATAAACTTCTTTTTCTTGTTCAGAATATTTTCATAAATTTCACATAATTGGGCATTTGCTCTAAAGCTTCTACAAAGGGAATATTAACCGTTAACTTCTTAAGAATTTCTATAAATTTAGAAAAATTGTTTATTTTGTTTGTGTTGCTTCAATCTTTGAGGAAACGGTGGTGGAGGTTTCTCCACAGTGATCTTCATTGGTGTAAATGGATATTTGAAACCTGGGTACTCATGATCCTTTTTATTTTCAGTATCCACTTTCTATTTTTCAGTTTCTGTTTCTTTTTGCACTCTTATTTCCAATTCTTTTCCACTTCGTAATTGTATCGCTTTTATCTATTCTTTTCCTTGATCTTTAGGAGATTCTATAGTACTAGGAAAAGTTCCCAATGTTCGGTTACTAAGCACAGTAACGATATGCCCTAATTGGTTTTCAATATTCTTAATAGCAGTTCCTTGATTTTGTAATTGATTTTCATGAATTTGTAATTGATTTCCTTGATTCTGTAATTGTTGACCCATGTTTAATATCAGCTCTATAATTTGTAATTGATTTCCTTGATTCTGCAATTGTTGACCCATGTTTAATATCAGCTCTTCCGTTGCAATTAATTTTCTTGATTCTGCAATTGTTGACCATGTTTATTATCAGCTCTTCCATAGACAACTTCTTTTCCTTAATTTGAGTGTTACTGTTAAATCCTAGAGGATAAGAAGGTCTATAGTTAACATTTCCTTGGTTGGATGAATTTCCTAATGGGTTCACT
>JXCR01148099.1:38113-65852 GCA_002079205.1 Phalaenopsis hybrid cultivar
TTTTGTATAGCCCTGCTATATAATATAAGCCCTAACTCGTCTTAGGATTCCGAGGTTGTCGTTNATTTTTAAATATTAAAATATAACTCAAAAAATTATGAAATTAAGTTTTTTCAGTTCTATGTTATCAAGGGTATTTTCTAAAAATAAAATGATATTTAAAATAAAAACTTGCTTTTTAGCTTATTTTAAATATTTAAATAATTAAAAATTCATAAAAATCACAAAAATAATAAAAATCATGAAAACATTATAAATTGCTTCCTAATTACTTAGGAACAATTATAATACTTTTCCTGATTTTCTAAATAAAGATATTGAATTTTAAAGCCTAAAAATATTTTTTTTAAAAGCTAAAAATGAGTTTTCAGTAAAATAATTCCAATAAATCATAAAAGAATCATAAAAATATGAATTTATTCCTCTGAGTTTTCAAACCTCAGAGAGATTTTTCAAAAAGACAAAACTTAATTTTTACCATTTAAAATATTTTACTTTTATTAAATACCCCATAATTTAAAATAATTCTAATAAATCACAGAGAAGTCAAAAAATTATGAAATTTTATCCAAAGGCTTACTTGTCTAAGTCTACCTTCAGTAAAAATTTCAAGGGATTAAAATTTATCTTGGTCAAGTTAAGAATTTTCTTTGAAAAATCCTATTTTTACATGAAAATAATTATATAAAATAAATTAAATTCTGAAAAATCACATTTTCTCCTATGATGTCTTAACTGACCCATGAATGAGGTAGGATAAAAATTTCAAAGTCATTTGAATTGAATTTGTGAATTATGAAGTGATAGAGCCTTAGGGGCAAATGTGTAATTTTGGAAATTTTGCCTTAATTAACATTTAGGCTTAATTCATAAAGAAGGAAATTGGGTAACCTCTAATCTTAATCAATTCATTTGATGTTTGAAGCACAAAGGAGTTAATTGGTAGAAACCAATCTCACTTTCTTAATAAAGTTAATAAATTTCTAAATTATTAAAATTTGGAAGTTTATTAAAATTAAATGATCCTAGACTTAGGGGTATGATTTTTGAAGCGAATAATTAATCAATTTAATACCCCTATTTTGATTTCCAAATAGAATCTGAATCATGAATCATGCCACTTAAAGCTTAACCCTTTTCAAAACTAATTAAGACACTCACCTAGGTCTTAAGGGCTTAGTGGTGACTTAGGCTAAATAAAAAATTGATTAAACAAGGATTAAAGAAATAAACATAACATAATCAAACATCCTTGAAACACCACAAAGTTTGATTAGGATTAAAAATTTGGCTAAGTATTCAAATTACACTAACTTCCCCTTTAAGGTAATTCACTCACATAATCTTCAAAATGATTGATAAATGATAATTAACCTATTCTTAGGGATAATTGAGAAATCAATGTTCACTGAGCATTAAGCAACATAATAAGATTAAAAAGAGCTCGGGATTTTCCACCAAGCAGCAAGAGAATAACATGGTCCTGCTTCTTTCTCTAGATCTATTGGATACCTCAGAGATTTACCAAACATAATATGTTTTGCTTGGTAACATGATCCTTAATTAAACTTCTAAAGGACCCGCCAAGATATGACATAGGGTTAGGAAAGCTACCAAAACTTTACTTTTCCTGCTCTTCATAAACTGCCTTGACATGCATTTTAAGTTTCAGGTGGTGGAACGAGAAGACTCGCCAGGTACACTTTTATAGTTTCCAGTGTTGACTTTCTTGTACTTTCATACTGTGTTTCTCTTACTGTACTTTTATACCTGCAAATTTCCATGCTAAACAACGATGTCACCCTGCATAAAAACTAAAACTATGAGGATAGCCACATAACCAAAACCAAAACTAAAATCAACCCACAACATGCAAAATATAAAACAACTCAAAATTTAATCACAATCACCACACAAAACTACAACTTCAACTAAATTAAGACATCTCTACTGGATGATCGGGAATCCCTCAGAGGAGGTAACCTACGGATGCTAACGAGGTTTCTCACGGTCTAAATAAAATTATTGAGCTCATTAATTTGAGTTTAGTAAGTTCATTTTGACTAAGTGAATCTAATAAAAAATAGTGGTGCCAGAACGAGGGAACCCTAGGATCCTAAACGGTGTCGCTCTATTCAACTTTAATATGCCCCTATAAAATTTAAAGAACTTCAACCATAAAGCCACCTGATTTGACATTATAACTTGACACACTAGAAAACTCAAACTCATCGCGACAGGAGCTTGGAGCTAGCATGGTGGGCTCCACGGTCATCTTGAACAGCAAAACCTGTCCTCCCCAGCTAAACCAATCTTCCTTCCTTAGACTTAAACAATAAAGTCATAGGACTTTGAGGTTGCTTGCTTATGCAACGTAAATCCTCACCTTATATTTAGGCTTTTGTACAACCCTGCTATACAATATAAGCCCTAACTCGTCTTAAGATTTTGAGGTTGTCGTTTGTCACGACCTAAATTCTTACATCTTTCAGGCTATTTGTGCGATAGTTTCACACGAATGTAAGCCCTAACTAATAAAATTGACAGGATGAAATACCAAAATATCTCTCCTCAAAACTGAAGCCAAACATTAGCATAGCTTAGGAAGTCACCGAGGTTCGCCTCTGGGTCCATGACATCCCCTAGTTCTTCCTCCTTTGGATTCTACAATAAAATGTTCCAAATTTGAACGAACCCATGACATCCCCTAGTTCTTCCTCCTTTGGACTCTACAACAAAATGTTCCAAATTTGAACCACTCCTTTCACACCTCTACGTCCGATTTCATTGAAAAGTCCTATTCTTTGAAATTCCTTGAAGATAATATTTCTTGATTTTTATCGAGAGTCTTCTTAGGTGACTTTAGTCATTTAAGATGTAATTAACTATAGGGGCTTGCCCTTATAAGAAGCATGTCCAAACCCAGCTAATTTAGGATGTAATTAACTATAGAGGCTTGCCCTTATAGGAAGCATGTCCGAACTGAGCTTAAAATAAACCCTATTTAATCCTTTATATTAAATAGGGGAACTTGTCGGCAAATACAACGATTTTGCTGACCAAACAGACGTGATACTTTCCTTAATTTATTTGATCGAGCCTCATCCTCAAGTCTTGTGTTTATCCTTCGGGATATCCCTTAGTTTATTTGATCGAGCCTCATCCTCAAGTCTTGTGTTTATCCTTCGGGATAGATACAATATTTGAGGTACAGTGCTCTTTCATTTTAAACTATAAAAAAATATGGGGTTAGTTTGATTTCATACTTCAACGTCCTTCCGAAGAGGCAACGGGATTTCGATTCCGGTCACCGACAACTTCTTACGGGCAACTCTCCACAAACCCCACTTTTCCTCGCCGACAGCTTCTGGAAACTCATCTGGGGACGAACTTTTCTCTCCATACAAATCAGGAAATATTATCTCCACACATCGGTAATATGTCCATGTCCCTCTTGGACCAAATTACCCTTCTTCTGTTGGCATACTTTACCCATTCTTGTCTTAGGATGGTACAATCAACTCCTTGGACTTTAGGACTAGCTGTTCAACCATCTTTGAACAGAGGGGTTCAGAAGGCCATTAAAGACTCTTTAAATTTTTATATGGGTCGGATCCCTAATAGGTGTGCCGGTGGACTAATTCCACCTGGGCATTTTCTGTCATTAATTGGGTCCCGCACTGGGACCTAGAATAGTTCACATCTCCCTTCAAAATTTGATTTGTTATTCCGAAAATTAAACCAAATCGTGATGTGCTGCGCGCACTTTGAAATTTTCTTATATTAATTAAATTTTACACTTTTTTAAACAAAGATGTTAAAAATACCCATAAATTAATACCCGCCCGGTCTACAGATCAACCTTTACTTTCAGTACTTGCATTAAAAAATTCTGAGGTTTTTGGCCATATAGCTAACCCTGAAACTTTCTGTTTTAAAGCCTACTACGATGGCCTACCCGATGCTGACTTTTTCGTGCAACCTGCCGACAAGTCACGAAGCCCGCAACATCGCTCCTACCATCAAGTTTGGAGCTGGATTTGAAGATCTCGAGGTTATCCTCGGGAAAACCACATTCGTGGTAATGAACATTGCTGCTTCGGAAATACAAGAATCGTCTGCAGAATTTGGTTTTAACTACCTTCAAGGCTTCCCTGCCTGTAAAAAGGATAAAACCACTGCCTTCGCGACACCCGTCAAACCTGCTATCCCTGCTGCTGCTAAGGGGAAAGAAGTGATGATTGTTGAAGATCCGACTGAGGGATTGACTTTCCCACAACCCGTGTTTGAAATTAGGTCAAGCTTAAGGACTGTACCACTGACACGAACTCAAAGGAGGAACCGCAATAGAGGAGTTCGAAGGGCCATTAAATCCCAGGGTCTCTAGGAGACACACGTTGAGGAGGAACCTCATCAAGATGAAGAAATGCTACCGAAAATTTATCCACTCCTGCGAGGAAGTAGATTCCATCCTTTGACAGATACCGATGGATATGAGAGTATCCGGAGGATCGCTATCGCTTTATCGTCACTTCATGGACAGAGTGAGGAGAGAAAGAAGTTCACTCCTATCTCTCGAGTCAATGGAGTGGTCAGAAGGCTTGCTACCAAAGAAGGATCTTCGGTTAGCAAGTTACTTAAATAAGTAGGAGATACAATTTCTCCTCGCATGAAGAAGGAAATTTTGAAAGGCGTCAAATCCGCCAGACAATCCCGTAAGACGACTGGAGCACCGCCTACTCGCATTCCCGTTTGGCTCCGCTTAGGGAACAGAGTCGATACCGCAGTGATTATTACAGATCATACTGCCACCAGGACCACAAGCCGTCAACCGATTAAGTCGATACTGGGTCCGAATATCTTACCCGTCATTCCTGCAATCTTAGAGATAAAGACAAAGCGATTACCTGACACTGTAGCCGGTCTACACCACGGGGAGCATACCTTTCATCGACATACCGACGTTTCTACTAAGATGCCCCGTCCCGAGACATCATCGTCGAGAAAGAAGAGGGTATGGGTACCCAAGGTCACTGCACCGATACAATTCAGTGAGCCTGTAGGACAGGGAGTAAAACCAGTGACTGAAATATCTGACATCGTCGTGACAATAGCCAGCGAGATGGAGGAACAAGTAGAGGATATCCACCAAGGTCCTCCAGATCTTAAAGAAATGAAGGAATCAATAATTGAGGAGAAATTTGAGAAACTCAGGATTGAGATTTCTGAGTTAGCTTGAAATCACGGAGTTTCTATCGATAGTGACATTGAAGAGTTTGATTACAATGATTACCTGGAGGAGGATTTTGTGGATGTCCATGTGATCGAAACCAGAGCTACTGCATCTGCGCGCGAGGCTCAACCTCACACTGAAGAGAACGCTATAGATGAGCTACGTAGGGTTATCCTCCTGAGGGATGAGCAAGTAAGTCTACTGAAAAAAAGAATAGAAGAGATGACTGCAGCTATGACCGCTATGGCCGCCATTCAAGGGCAATCACAAGCACCGAGATTGGCTTCTATAGAAATTAATCAGCCAGAATTCATACACATCATAGATGAAAGAAGAGAGGCTACTTCAGCAGACAAAGATGAAAAAACAAAGAAAGATTCTCCATCAGGTGCCATGCTAGAAAAGGAATTCAAGCAAATGGTTGAACAAGTGTGAGACGCCTTAGCCCAATCTAAGGTGGTGCATCAATTTTGAAGGGTAGACCATACCCAGAGGAGTTCGATGCCGTACCTTTCCCCAAGGGTTTTGTGGCCCCAAACTTCAAGATATTCGATGGGACTGTAAATCCCAGACAACACATAGCACATTTCCGAGCCAGTTGTGGCAACACTAAGAATAATGAAGCTCTACTCTGCCAACAGTTCGTCAGCAGCTTGTCAGGAATTGCTTTCAACTGGTACGTTGACTTGCCCAACAGGTCAGTTAAAACATTTTTTGAGTTGGAATAGTTATTTGTGAAAAGATTTGTCGGGGCGCAACATCATGTGTCCATTGGAGAGCTCATGATGGAGAAGCAAAAGCTCAGCGAAACTTTGGCCGACTATATTTTAAGGTGGAGAAACCTTAGCATGAAATGTGAACCTCAACTGCAGGAACATCAATTGATTGAGATTCTACTTAAGAGCATTCATGGGCCGGTAGCTTTCATGCTTAAGGGACTCACCATTAAATCCTTCGAGAAGCTACTCAGTAAAGCCAGCAGTCTTCAANCGTCAGTAGCTTATCTGGGATTGCTTTCGACTGGTACGCTGACTTGCCGAACGAGTTAGTTAAAACATTTTCTGAGTTGGAACAGTTATTTGTGAAAAGATTTGCTGGGGCGCAACATCATGTATCTATTGGAGAACTTGTGATGGAGAAGCAGAAGCCTAGTGAAACCTTGGCAGACTATACTTTGATGTGGAGAAACCTTAGCATGAAATGTGAACCTCATCTACAGGAACATCAAGCGATTGAGATTCTACTCAAAAGCATTCATCGGCTAGTAGCTTTCATGCTTAAGGGACTCACCATTAAATCCTTCGAGAAGCTACTCAGTAAAGCCAGCATTCTNCGAGACGCCTTAGACCAATCCAAGGGCAGTGCATCAATTTTGAAGGGTAGACCTTACCCGGAAGAGTTCGATGTTGTGCCTTTCTCCAAGGGTTTTGTGGTCCCAAACTTCAAGATATTTGATGGGACCGGAAATCCCATACAGCATATAGTACATTTTCGACCAGTTATGGCAACACAAGGAATAATGAAGCTCTACTCTGCCAGCAGTTTGTCAGCAACTTATCAGGAATTGCTTTCAACTGGTACGCTGACTTGCCCAATGGGTCAGTTAAAACGTTTTCTGAATTGGAACAACTATTTGTGAGAAGATTTGTTGGGCCAATGCACCATGTGTCTATCGGAGAACTCATGATGGAAAAGCAAAAGTCTAACAAAACTTTGATAAACTATATTTTGAGGTGGAGAAACCTTAGCATGAAATGTAAACCTCAGCTAGAGGAACATCATACAATTGAAATTCTACTCAAGAGCATTCATGTGCTAGCAGCTTTCATNTCGCATGAAAAGGCTAAGGTGACCAGTGTGTTCGAAAAGAAATCAGGGGTAGTCGCAACTATCGATAAAGGAAAGCAGCCAAAAAAGATATATGCAGAAGATCATCGTCAGTCTTCGTCACAGTACTCTCAGAAACAGAGTAGCCAATCCAACCAACGACCGTCTCAAGAAGGATCACCTCGAACAGCGGGTAAAAGAATATTCTTTTTAGAGCGACTGAAAGTTCTTTATTCCTTCAAAGATGAAGCCATACCTAAAATATTCAAAAGCTTGATGAAGAAACCAGAATTCAAACTGCCTAATCCATAGAATCCCAAAGAGGTGGATAAGAAGAATGAACTGAATTCTTGCCCATACCACTGGTTACTTAGACACACTATAGACAAGTGTTTCATCTTTAAAGACTGACTCAAGAAGAACCTCAAGGAAGAGAATATAACAATCCCGAAGGAGTACTTGAGAGAACACGAAAAAGGTTCCATAAACATGGTTTCAGCTGAGTCAATCTCCCCAATTGATCCATATGTCGGAATAGATGGATGGAGTACAACTTGGGATGAACTCAAGAGGGTCCTCAATCGAATACAGGATTCATGAACAAGCTTCTACAAATACCAAAGAAGAATGGAATGAGGTATGGAGCAGATCATCCAAGAAGATACTGAACAAGATCCAGTCTTACAAATACCGAAGAAGGATGGAATGAGGTATGGAGCAAATCATCCAGGAAGATACTGAACAAACTACAGTCTGCATCAAAACAAGCCTCCATTCAGAGTCTGCAGCATACCGAGACCGAGATGAAGATTTCNCAAGATACAGTCTACATCAAAACAACCCTCCATTCAGAGTCTGCAGCATACTGAGCCCGAGATGAAGATTTTGCCAAAAAAATCCGTTATCATCAAGGACAAAGAACAAGAAAAAGAAGAGTGTCACTACCAAGATTGATAGCACGGGGGGTAGGATAGCGGCTGCCTCTACTAGATTGGTTGTCTCGGATTTGGGGAAGAAAATCCTCGAACCCATGACTTTGTATGATTATCTTTTTGTCCCTCCGGGGTCTTATGAATATAATGGTTGTTATTTCGGCTATGTTTTGACTATCTCTGGTAATAATGTGACTGATTATGACCGAGCTAGTTGCAATCTCGATCCCCAAAATGATCCTCAAATCGTACTCGAGTCCGATGAACTCGTTGTCAAGGCCAAAGAAGAACTTTATGATATCGCTTATGACAACACTGATAACGAAGAGGCAACTCTCGAGCGTCATGGTGCACCGTTTGCCATCAACTTAGACCTCTCCAATAAGGAGGAAAAGACACTGGAAGATTCAATGATGATATCTCAAGAAGAAGAAGTCACAGAAGTCAACTTAAGGAGCAAGAAAGTGTTACCACCAAGAACAGCTCCAGCAGACAAAGGAAAACAGATAATGACTCGAGAAATGGTACCCCCACCTCCGCCAGTGGAAGAACCACATAATTAAGACAAAATCAGAGGATCGTACGAAGTAGACTACAACGTGCTAGCTAATCTTAGGAAGTTTCCTGCCCGACTAAGCATCTACGACACTCTGATCCTGTCAAAGGAGATGAGAGACTCTCTGGTTACAACTTTGCTTGATCCAGAAATTTGCTTAGCTCAGTTGGCTAGCACATCCTCAGATGAAGTTTGTTCATTGGGAGAACAGTCAGGGGTAACCTTCACAGATGAATACTTGCTGCTCGGTACCGCCGACCACAACCGTCCGCTCTACATCTTCGTCAGCATTGGCAGATTTTGTGTTTTCTAGAGTTTTAGTGGATCCTAGAGCATCTCTGAACTTGATGAGTCTACGGACGTTAGCATATTTGGACTTCAACGTTCAAGAGCTCATCCCCGATAAGATGATGTTAAGAGGATTCAACCAAAAGGGAGAAGAGCCCTTGGATCAATTTCATTACTTATGAAGGTTGGAGAACTCATAACAACCATTAAATTTCATATCATTGATGCCGAGACCTCTTTTAACACTTTATTGAGTCGACCATGGATTCTCGAACACAATATGGTTCCATCATCCCTACAATAGTGCATTAAATACCGCAAATATGGTCAAGAAAATTGCATCAAGGGAGATCTACAACCATTTTCAGTACATGAAGTTGGTATCCACGAAGACACTGCCTAATACGCACCTCTAAAGAAGACTGTCTCCTCGCGTGAGATTTTGACAAAAAAAGATGAAGATTCAGGAGAATCACAAAAAGGAGGTCATACAACTCCGCTTCAACAACCTTCTACCACTCCCTTACAACGAGTTGGTGGNCGACATATAAACTTAATATTCTTCGCTTAATGAAATCATCCTGAATTAAACTTTTTAAGGACTCACCAAGATATGACATAAGATTAGGAAAACCACCAAAATTTTACTTTTCCTGCACTTCATAAATGCCCTCACATGCATTTTTAAGTTTCAGGTGGTGGAACGAGAATACTCGTCAGGTACTTTTTTACAGTTTATAGTACCGTCTTTCTTCTGCCTTTTCCTTACATGTCTCATGCTTGCATTTACATACATGAACTTGCACGTTAACCATAACCATAACCAAAACCAGAACTAAAATCAACTAAGATAAAATTCACCGCCACAACATTAAAAATATAAAACAATTCACAATTTAATCACAAACATCACACAAAACCACAACTTTAACTAAAATAAGATGTCTCTATCGGAAGAATCCCTTAGAGGAGGTAACCTACAGTTGCTAACAAGGCTTCCCACGGTTTAAATTAAATTATGGAACTCAGGGAAACCTACGGTTGCTAACGAGGCTTCCCACGGTTTAAATGAAATTATGGAGCTGATTAAGTTGGGTTTAGTAAGTTCATTTGGACTGAGTGAATCCCACAACTTCAACTAAATTAAGATGTCTCTATCGGATGATCGGGAATCCCTCGGAGGAGGTAGAGGCTTCTCACGATTTAAATGAAATTATGGAACTCATTAAGTTGGGTTTAGTAAGTTTACGGTTGCTAACGAGGCTTCCCACGGTTTAAATGAAATTATGGAACTCATTAAGTTGGGGTAAATTGCAACTAAATTAAGATGTCTCTATCAGATGATCGGGAATCCCTCGGAGGAGGTAACCTTGGTTGCTAACGAGGCTTCCCACAGTTTAAATGAAATTATGGAACTCATTAAGTTGGGTTTCATAAGTTGCTAACGAGGCTTCCCAAGGTTTAAATGAAATTATGGAACTCATTAAGTTGAGTTTAGTACACAACTTCAACTAAATTAAGATGTCTCTATCGGATAGAATCCCTTAGAGGAGGTAACCTACAGTTGCTAACAAGGCTTCCCACGGTTTAAATTAAATTATGGAACTCAGGAAACCTACGGTTGCTAACGAGGCTTCCCACGGTTTAAATGAAATTATGGAGCTGATTAAGTTGGGTTTAGTAAGTTCATTTGGACTGAGTGAATCCCACAACTTCAACTAAATTAAGATGTCTCTATCGGATGATCGGGAATCCCTCGGAGGAGGTAGAGGCTTCTCACGATTTAAATGAAATTATGGAACTCATTAAGTTGGGTTTAGTAAGTATACGGTTGCTAACGAGGTTTCCCATGATTTAAATGAAATTATGGAACTCATTAAGTTGAGTTTAGTAAGTTCATTTGGACTAAGTTAATCCAATAGAAAATAGTGGTGCCGGAACAAGGGAACCATAGGATCCAAACCGGTGTCGCTCTAATCAACTTTAATATGCCCTCATAAAATTTAAAGAACTTTAACCATATGGCCACCTGATTTGACATTATAACTTGACACACTAGATAACTCAAACTCGTTGTGGTGAGGAACTTGGAGCTAGCGTGGTGGGCAGCACGACCATCTTCAACAGCAAAACCTGTCTTTAAACCATTTTTTTTCTTCCTTAGACTTAAACAACAAAGCCATAGGACTTCGAGGGTGCTTGCTTATGTAACGTAAATCCTCACCTTATCTTTAGGCCTTTGCATAGCCCTGCTATACAATATAAGCCCTAACTCGTCTTAGGATTCCGAGGTTGTCGTTTGTCACGACCTAAATCCTCACATCTTCCAGGCTATTTGTGTGATCATTTCACATGAATGTAAGCCCTAACTAATAAAATTGGCAGGATGAAACACCCATGTATTTCTCCTCAAAATTGGAGCCAAACATTAGGATAGCTTGGGAAGTCACTGAGGTTCTCCTCTGGATCCATGACATCCCCTAGTACTTCTTCCTTTGGATTCTACAATAAAATGTTCCAAATTTGAACCAATCCCCTTTTACACCTCTACGTTCGATTTCGTTAAAGAGTCCTACCCTTTGAAATTCCTTGAAGATAATCTTTCTTGATTTTTATCGAGAGTCTTCTTAAGTGACTTTGGTCATTTAAGATGTAATTAATTATAGGGGCTTGCCCTTATAGGAAGCGTGTCTGAACCCAGCTTAATATAAACCCTATTTAATACTTTATATTAAATAGGGAAACTTGTAGGAAAATACAAAGTTTTTGCAGACCAAATGGACGTCATACTTTCCTTAGTTTATTTGATCGAGCCTCATCCTCAAGTCTTTACCAAACGGACGTCATACTTTCCTTAGTTTATTTGATCGAGCCTCATCCTCAAGTCTTGCAGACCAAACAGACATCATACTTTCCTTAGTTTATTTGATCGAGCCTCATCCTCAAGTCTTGTGCTTTGGGATAGATATAGGATTTGAGGTACAGTGCTCTTTCATTTTAAACTATGAAAACTATGGGACCGGACGTCATACTTTCCTTAGTTTATTTGATCGAGCCTCATCCTCAAGTCTTGTGTTTATCCGCGGGATAGATACAGGATTTGAGGTACAGTGTTCTTTCATTTTAAACTATGAAAAATAGGGGGTCAGTTTGATTTCATACTTCAACGTCCTCCCGAAGCGGGCGACAGGATTTCGATTCTGGTGACCGACAGCTTCTTACGGGCAACTCCCTACAAACCAACCCTAAATAACGCCGACAGCTTCTGGCGACTCCGCTGGGGACATGCTTTTCTCTCCATATAAATCAAGAAATATTATCTTCACCCATCGGTAATGTGTCCATGTCCCTCTTGGACCAAATTACCTTCCTTCTGTTGGCATACTTTACCCATTTCTATCTTGGGAAAGTACGGCTAACTCCTTGGACTTGAGGACTAATTGTTCAACCATCTTTGAACAGAGTGGTTCAGAAGGCCATTAAGGACTCTTTAAGTTTTCATATGGGGTCGAATCCCCAATAGGTGTGTCGGTGAACTAATTCCACTGGGCATTTTCTGCCACTAATCGGGTCCCGCACTGAGTCCTAAAATTTTTCACATTCCAAAATTTGACTTGCTATTTCGTAAATTAAACCAAATCGTGTTGTGTTGCGCGCACTTTGAAATATTAATTAAATTTTACACCTTTTTTTTTATCAAAGATGTTAAAAAATACACATAAATTAAAACCCGCCCGGTCTACGGATTAACCTCTATTTTCAGTGCTTGCACTAAATATTATGAGGTTTTCGACCATATAGCTAACCCTAAGACTTTCTGTTTTAAAGCCCGCTGCGATGGCCTACCCAACGCTGACCTTTTCCTGCAACTAGCCAATGGATCGCAACTCCCGTAATGTCGCTCCCACCATCAAGTTCGGAGCTGGGTTTGAAGGCCTCAAGGTTATCCTCGGGAAAGCCCCGTTCGTGGTAATGAAGATTGCTGCTTCGAAAATACAAGAGCCGTCTGTAGAATTCAGTTTGAACTGGCCTCAGGACTTCCCTACCTGCAAGAAGGCTAAAGCTGCTGTCATCAAGCCTGCTATCCGTGCTACTGCTAAGGGAAAAAAGGTGATGATCGTTGAAGATTTGACTGAAGGATTAAATGTTCCACCTCCTGCATTTGAGATCGGGTCGAGCTCAAGGAATTTACCACTGACCCAAACCCAAAGGAGGAACCACAATAGAAGAGCTCGGAGGGCCATCAAAGCCTAAGCTCCTGAAAACACATCCGTTGAGGAGGAGCCTCATCAAGTTGAAGAGGTACTACCGGAGATTTATCCACTCCTACGAGGGAGTAGATTCCATCCTCTGACAGATACTGATGGATATGAGAGTATCCAGAAGATTGCTGTCGCATTCCCATCACCTCATGGACATGGTAAGGAAGGAAAGAAATTCATCCCCATCACACGAGTTAGTGCAGTCTTCAGAAGGCTTGCTACTAAAGAAGGATGTTCTGTTAGTGAATTACTTAAACAAGTGGGACATGCAATTTCCCCTCATATGAAGAATGAAATTTTGAAGGATATTAAGTTCGCTAGAGAATCTTGTAGGCCGACTATAAAGTCACCTACCCGTATTCCTATCTGGTTCCATTTGGGAAACCGAGTTGATACTGCTATCACCACCGATCATACCGCCACCAGGACCGCAGGTCGCTGGCCGATTAAGTCAAGACTGGGTCCGAGAAGTTTACCAGTCATTCCTGCAATCACGGAAAGAAAGACAAGATGATTACCTGACACTGTAGCCGGTCTACACCATAGGGAACATACCTTCCCTCAACATACTGATGTCTCTACTAAGACGTCCCGTCCTGAGACATCACCGTCAATAAAAAAAAGGGTATGGGTACCCAAGGTCGCTGCACCGATACAGTTCAGTGAGCCTGCAGGACAAGAAGTAAAACCAGTGCCTGAAATATCTGACATCGTCGTGACAATAGCCAGCAAGATAGAGGAACAAGCAGAGGATTTCCATCAAGGTCCTCCAAATCTTAAAGCAATCAAGGAATCGATAATTGAGGAAAAAGTTGAGAAACTCAGAATCGAGATTTCTGAGTTAGCTCAAGAACACGGAGTTTTTGTAAATAGTGACAACGAAGATTTTGATTATAGTGATTATTTGGAGGAAGATTTCATGGATGTCTATGTGATTGAAACCAGAGCTACCACATCTGCGTGCGAGGCTCAACCTCACACTGAAGAGAATGCCGTAGATGAGCTGCAGAGGGTTATCCTCCTAAGGGATGAGCAAGTTGTTCTACTGGAGAAAAGAATAGAAGAGATGACTGCAGCTATAACCGCCATGGCCACCATTCAGGGGCAATCACAAGCACCAAGATTGGCTTCTCCAGAGATTAATCAGCCATAAGTCATACACATCGCAGATGAAAGAAGGGGGGCTACTTCGACAGACAAAGAAGAACAACCAAAGAAGGATTCTCCATCGGGTGCCATGCCAGAAAAGGAGTTTAAGCAAATGGTTGAGCAAGTGTGAGAGGCCTTAGCCCAGTCCAAGGGCGGTGCATCAATCTTAAAGGGTAGACCTTACCCAGAAGAGTTCAATGTCGTCCCTTTCCCCAAGGGTTTTGTGACCCCAAACTTTAAGATATTCGATGGGACTGAAAATCCCAGGCAGCACATACCATATTTTCGAGCCAATTGTGGAAACACGAGGAATAACGAAGCTCTGCTCTGTCAGGAGTTCGTCAGCAGCTTGTCAGGGATTGCTTTCGACTGGTACGCTGACTTGCTTAACAGGTCAGTTAAAACATTTTCTGAGTTGGAACAGTTATTTGTGAAAAGATTTGTTGGGGCGCAGCATCATGTGTCTATTAGAGAACTCATGATGGATAAGCAGAAGCCTAGTGAAACCTTGGGAGACTATATTTTAAGGTGGAGAAACCTTAGCATGAAATGTGAACCTCAGCTATATGAACATCAAGTGATTGAGATTCTACTCAAAAGCATTTATGGGCCAGTAGCCTTCATGCTTAAGGGATTAACCATCAAATCCTTCAAGAAGCTACTTAGTAAAGCCAACAGTCTTCAAGAGGAAATGAAGCACATGGAGCCGCATGAAAAGGCTAAGGTGAGAAGCTACTCAGTAAATCCAGCAGTCTTCAAGAAGAAATGAAGCACATGGAGCCGCATGAAAAGGCTAAGGTGACCAGAGTGTTCTAAAAAGAAATCAGGAGTAGTCACAACTGTCGACAAAGGAAAGTAGCCGATAAATATATATGCAGAAGATCATCATCAGTCTTTGTCACAGTACTCTCAGAAACAGAACAGTCAATCCAACCAACGGCCGTCTCAGGAGGGATCACCTCGAATAGCGGGTAAAAGAATATCCCTGTTAGAGCGACATAAAGTTGTTTATTCCTTCAAAGATGAAGCTGTACCTAAAATATTCAAAAGCTTGATGAAGAAATCAGAATTGAAACTGCTTGATCCAAAGAAACCTGAAGCGGTGGATAAGAAGAATGAACCAAATTATTGACCATACCACCGGTTGCTTGGACACACTATAGACAAGTGTTTCGTCTTTAAAGACTGGCTGGAGAAGAACCTCAAGTAAGAGAATATAACAATCCCGAAGGAGTACTTGAGAGAACCTAAAAAAGGTTCTATAAACATGTTTTCAGCTGAGTCAATCCCCTCAATTGATCTATATGTCGGAACATGTGGATGGAGTAACACTTGGGATTAACTCAAGAAGGTCCTCAGTTAGATACAGGATTCATCGAAACAAGCTTCTACAAATACCGAAGAAGGATGGAATGAAGCATGGAGCAAATCATCCAAGATGATACTGAACAAGCTACAGTCTGCATCAAAACAAGCCTCCATTCAGAGTCTGCAGCATACCGAGACCGAGATGAAGATTTTGCCAGAAAATCCATCATTATCAAGGACAAAGAACAAGAAAAAGAAGAGTGTCACTGCCAAGATTGATAGCATGAGGGGTAGGATAGGGGCTGCCTCTACTAGATTGGTTGTCTTGGATTTGGGGAAGAAAATCCTCGAACCCCAAACTTTGTATGATTATCTTTTTGTCCCTCCGGGGTATTATGAATATATTGGTTGTGATTTCGGCTATGTTTTGACTATTTCTAGTAATAACGTGACTGATTATGACCGAGCTAGTTGCGATCTTGATCCCCAAAATGATCCTCAAATCGTACTTGAGTCCGATGAACTCGTTGTCAAGGCCAAAGAAGCATTAATGATATCGCTTATGACAGCACTGATAACAAAGAGCCAACTCTCGGGCGTCATGGTGCACCGCTTGCCATCAACTTAGACCTCTCCGATGAGGAGGAAAAGACACCGGAAGATTTAACAATGATATCTCAAGAAGAAGAAGTCACAGAAGTCAACTTAAGGAGCGGAAAAGTGTTACCACCAAGAACAGCTCCAACAGACAAAGGAAAACCGATAATGACTCGAGAAGAGGTACCCCCACCTCCGCTAGTGGAAGAACTACATAATCAAGATAAAATTGGAGGATCGTACAAAGTAGACTACAATGTGCTAGCTCATCTTAGGAAGTTGTCTGCCCGACTAAGCATCTACGACGCTCTGATCCTGTCAGATAGCTCATCTTAGGAAGTTGCCTGCTCGACTAAGCATCTACGACGCTCTGATCCTGTCAAAGGCCCGATTAAGCATCTACGACGCTCTGATCCTGTCAAAGGAGATGAGAGAGTCTCTGGTTACAGCTTTGCTTGATCCAAAAATTTGCTTAGCTCAGTTGGCTAGCACATCCTCAGATGAATTTTTCTCGTTGGGAGAACAGTCAGGGGTAACCTTCACAGATGAAGACTTGCTGCTCGGTACCACCGACCACAATCGTCCGCTCTACATCTCCGTCAACATTGGCAGATTTGTGTTATCCAGAGTCTTAGTGGATCCTGGAGCATCTCTTAAATTGATGAGTCTACGAACGTTAGCATATTTGGACTTTGACGTTCAAGAGCTCATCCACGATAAGCTGATGTTAAGAGGATTCAACCAAAAGGGAGAAAGAGCCCTTGGATCAATTTCATTACTTATGAAGGTTATACAACCGTTAAATTTCATATCATCGATACCGAGACCTCTTTTGACGCTATATTGGGTCGACCATGGATTCATGAGCACAATATGGTTCCATCATCCCTACACCAGTGCATTAAATACCGCAAAGATGGTCAAGAAAATTGCATCAAAGGATACCTACAACCATTTTCAGTGCATGAAGTTGGTATCCATGAAGATGCTGCCTACTACACGCCTCCAAAGAAGACTGTCTTCTCGCGCGAGATTTTGACAAACAAAGATGAAGATTCAGGAGAATCACAAAAAGGAGGCCATACAACTCCGCCTCAACAACCTTCTACCACTCTCTTACAAAAAGTTGGTGGAGGTTCTTCTAGTTCACGCACCCGAGGTCGAGGCCGGGGACGCGGACGAGGAAAGATCAATTTAATTTTTGAGCGGACTAGGCCAACTATCAACATTGGTGATGAAAACAGTTCTGAAGACGAAATAATGATGACAAAGCAGAAGAGACCTCAGTATGAGATATCCATAGAAGATACAGAGAGGAATGAATATGAAACAATGTATGATGGGATAAACCACTATGTGAATACTATGACCCTCACTCTGATTCTCCCTCAAAAAGGTCAAGAGTTTAGAGGTCAAGGAAGTCCATAGTGTTGGGTCAAAGCCGATCAAATTTTACTGTGCTTCTACCTCTACTAAGCTTGAAAGAACATGTAAATTTGGATGTTGATTCTAATGAATTAATGGAATTACCTTTTGGTTACTTCTCGCCTTGTGTTCAAAAGTTAATTCAACAGGGACATTTATCAAAACAAATGCCAAAAGATAAATTTCAACTATTTGAAAAATTATGGAATGCTAAAAGTCGAGCTCCCAATTCAAGAGAAGCTCTTGAATTTGGTACTGTTGGACCAGTTGATGATTCTGAATTTTGCATGGTTGTTATTAGTGAGTCAAAAGAGGATTTTCTTGATATATAGGATGAATCTACTGATCAACCAATAGAAAATGCTCCTCCAGAATTTGAGGAGGAAATTAAATCTACCGTGGATGAATTGAAAGAGATTAATCTCGGGACTGAAGAATAACCCCGACCTACATTTATAAGTTCTCTACTTGATGACGAAGAATCTGCAGAACTGGTCAAACTATTAACAGAATTCAAAGATTGCTTCGCATGGAGCTACAATGAAATGCCATAAATGTCAGCAGAGGTTGCAGTCCATAAACTTGGGGTGGAAATAATATAACCCCAGTAAAACAAGCTCCAAGAAGAATGCGCCTTGAAATAGAACAACAAGTCATCGCCTAGGTGAAAAAGTTGATAGACGCCAACTTATTAAAGAAGAACAGTACCCCACATGGTTAGCCAATATTGTACCAGTTAAAAAGAAAAATGGACAAATCCGCGTTTGTGTCGACTTCAGAGATTTGAATAAGGCATGTCCAAAAGACGAGTTTCCACTACCTATACCAGAGATGATGGTGGAGATCGCTTCAACACATGAGATTTTCTCCTTCATGGATGGATCATCGTGATACAACCAAATTAAGATGGCTCCCGAGGATGCAGAGCTTACAGCTTTCAGAACACCGATTGGAATCTTCTGCTACACAGTGATGATATTCAGCCTAAAGAACGCCGGAGCAACATATCAGCGTGCAATGACGAAGATTTTTTACGACCTCATTCTCAACGTGGAGGATCTGGTCATCAAATGTAAACAGAAAATAGACCATTTGTACAATTTGAGGATTGTATTTGAACAGTTACGACGATATGACCTTAAAATGAATCCCTTAAAGTGTGCCTTTGGCATTACCTCCGAGAAAATTTATAGGATTTGTTGTCTTTCATCGGGGAATCGAGATCGACCCGGATAAGATTAAAGCTATCATGGAAATGCTTCCCCCTAAAACCTTGAAATAGCTACGTTCCTTCCAAGAGAAGTTGGCATATCTGAGATGCTTTATTTCTAATCTCTCAGGTAGGTGTCAGCCTTTCTCGGCATTGGCGCCAAATTTATTTCGGAAGAGAAATGCCAGTGAGCCTTTGAGGACGTTAAACAATATTTAATGAGACCTCCTGTCTTGGCAGCCCCTATCCCAAGAAAACCGTTGATACTGTATACCGCGACTTTAGATGACTCTCTTGGAGCCCTCTTTGCCCAAATCAATGAGGAGGGAAAAGAAAATGTGCTCTACTACTTGAGTCGTCGTCTAATACCGACGGAACAAGGTATCCACCTATTGAGAAGCATTGCCTGGCAATAATTTTTGCCGCTCAAAAGCTTAGACATTACATGCTTTCTCATAAGATCACCCTAATTTTGAAAGTTAATCCATTGCAATATTTGATGACCTGACCAACACTCTCCGGACGTTTAGCGAGATGGTCGATGATCTTATTACAATTTGATATAACTTTTATGCCCCTCCGTGCTATCAAGGGATAGATTTTAGCAGACTTTCTCGTTGCGCATCCACTGCCAACTGGGTCCTCTCTCAACGACGAGTTACCAGACGAGCAAATACTATAAAAGGAATTTTCTAACGTGCAACGCTGGGAAATGTACTTCAATGGTGCTTCGTAAGCCAGATAAGGGCATGATGAGGTTCTCATACCACCCGACAGAGCCGTGCACTAACAATGAAGCAGAATATGAAGCCTTAATCACCGGATTGGAATTGGAAATTTCAATGGATATAACGAACATTGCCATTTATGGTGACTCTCAACGGCATTGGCAATTTCAATGGATATAACGAACATTGCCATTTATGGTGACTCTCAACTTGTCATCCAACAAGTCGCCAGACAATACAAAATTCTAAAACCAAGGTTAGCAGAATACCATCAGTACGCGATGAAGCTCCTAGAGCAGATTTCCTGAGGTGACTTTCTACCGGATTCCTCGGAGACATAATGCCCATGCCGACGCTCTAGCAAAACTTGCTAAGGAAATGGTGTGTCCCCCAGAGGATTCCATCAAAGTCACAGTGCAAGGAAGACGAGTCTTGTCTTGAAATGACTTCGAAACTCTACACAAGCTTTGAAAAGAAGAAACAATAAATACAGTTGCAGGCATCAATGAAGATTGGTGCAAGCCATTAATAGAATATTTGCAAACTGGAAAGCTGCCGGAAGACAAGTCTGAGGCGCACTACATCACAAGAAGGGCCATGTCTTACGCCCTGGTGGGAAATGATCTCTACAGAAGATCGTTCGACCAAATGTGGCTACGGTGTTTGAGCAGAGTCGAGGCACATAATATTGCAAATAAGTACATGCCAGATTGTATGGCGCTCACCAGTCGGGACCAAAAATGAAGATGAAGATCAAAAGACTCGGATATTATTAGCCAGCAATGATGTTCGATTGCATGGATACAGCCATAAGACGTCACCAATGCCAAGTGCATGGCGTGGTCTTACACCAACCTCTGAATGTGCTGCACCCAATTGTTGCCTCGTGGCCATTCGAGTGTTGGGGCACAAAAATAATAGGTCCGATAGACCCTCCATCTTCTAAAGGACACAGGTTCATACTTGCCGCTACAGATTACTTCTCCAAGTGGGCAGAGGCAGTACTGTTACGTGAGGTTATGGCACAACACGTCCTTCAATTTTTTAAAAGCCAAATTGTCTACCGTTTCGGAATACCGCAAAGAATAATCTCTGACAATGGGACAGCTTTCAAAAGCACAAAGATCAAAAATTTTGTCAGAAGACATGGGATAGATTGGAGATACTCTACAATTTACTATCCTAGAGCAAATGTTCTGGCTAAAGCTTTCAACAAGACACTGGTATAGATTTTGAAGAAAACACTGGATGAAAATGAAAGGGATTGGCATAACAAACTATTAGAAGCCTTATGGGCCTACCAGACAACTTTTAGGACTCCCACTCAGGGTACATCTTATATGCTCGTGTACAGAGCTGAGGCCGTGCTACCTCTAGAAATTCAGACACCATCTCTCAGAGTCGCCGTTGCCAACCAACTCACAACGAAAGAAAGCGCAAAACTCAGACTTAAAGAACTGGAGAGTCTCAAATGACTAGAAGCACAACAACATTTGGAGCTCTACCAGGTAAAGATGGTACAAGCCCATGACAAATTGGTCCACCCAAAGACATTAAAAATTGGTGACCTAGTACTTGTGCAAAAAAGACCTATTATTGCTCGCCGCAAAATAGGTGGGAAGTTTGAGCCAACTTGGGATGGACCATTTATCGTTGAGAAAGTTTATACAAGAGGAGCATACCAGTTAGCGGACTTCCGGGGTGAAAGACCCATGTTACCAATAAATGAACGACACCTAAAAACCTATTACGCAACCTAATGCCGCCTGCCTCCGCTTGCCTCTGCTTGCTTTAAAATTTTGAAACTTTGATTGTTTTAGGGTTATCTATATGGCCATATGTCTATGACTGGGTCCAAATTTTGTAATTAACCTCAAGTATATTGAAAAATTTTGAGAAAATTTTTGAACTTCACACGTTCTCCTTTCTATTTTTGAATTTAAATATTCCATTAAATTAAACAAAACTCACAGATAAAATGATTGATCCTTTTCACCAAAACAAACTAAAAATTACCTTAATTGATACTCTGTTTTGTTCTTGTTCATGCCAAACTTTGGCCCACTGACATTTCTTTCTGTCGTCAGCAGAGAAAATGTCAGGACAGAGGCTGATCTTTGCCTTATAGGACAGCTGGAACCTCACACTGAATGAAGAGATGGCGCCACAAGGAGGTGTCATAGATTCAAACATGGATTTCAATCAAATTGAAATGGACTACGACGGTCCTCTAATGGACGTAGTCAGCAATGAAGAAAAGAAGGGTCTGCCTTCACTGTTGAGAGTGACCACTCAAGACGGTGTGTCACGTAAAGGTAAAAACGTGATAGCAGAACAAGATCTGATGGAGGGGCCCAGCCGACTGCCCTCCATGATAGCTACTCCAGCAAGGGGCTTGATAGCCGCCCATAGTGAACAACTACCAAATACCCCACTCCGCAGGACGCAACACAGAAATGCAAGCCGAAAGAAACAGAGAGCTTTTCTGCGATAGGAGCGCAAGCGCCAAAGAGACATGAGCACTTTTCTTACCCCCATTCCTGAGGGACAAATTTACGATCCAGATCTGAGAGAAACTTCTGCCAGCCTGCCCACTACAGATGAAGAGTCAGGATTTGTGACGTGATCAGATGTGCCCCCGGTCCCAGATATCTTATGCAGAGGTTGCCCAACATGCAACGTTGAGGTACCAGCCGGGACATCAGTCACGAGTGCATTTGTAGAATGCCTGGACTGCAATGTTCTACATCTAGAGTGCTTCAGTACATTAGAAGAGTACACTGAAAGCACCAACGAGTCTCAGATTCCAGATTTCATGGCAAATGAACTGTATGTCCCACTAGGGATAGACCAACATGCACCATGGAGCCCAGGATCATACATCCCACTTGAGGTTGAATCCCATATTCTAGATCGACCCGCACCAGTTTGGATTCCCGCCGAGGCCCGAAGGAAGGAACACCCCAGGAAGCTGCCAACTTCCGGTATGGTAGAATACTACAAAATAAGCAAAGTAAATAAAAGAGAATTCAAGTTCTACGAAGAGGTTCAGGGAAAGTTTATCAACATATTGGAGGGCCTGGAGCTATATAACAGGGTTTTCTCTGAAACTGATGAAAGAAGCGTCATGGACTGCATCTTTAATTTAAGAAATATAGGTCGAGCGGGCCTTCTCATGGAGAGAACATATTCTGAGCCGAAGAAATGGATGCGGGTAAATGGAAGAATTACCATCCAATGCGGCTGTTGCCATAATTTTACGAACGACAAATAGGGAAATCCTCTCGGGATCCTTAGATACGACCAAGTGGATCTGTTACCACTGATGATAAAATTGATGATCAAGAGAATGGTTAAGTGGAATATTCTACTATCTACTCGCATTCCCAATAGTTGCATCATCAACATTTATGAAGAGGGTGACTGTATTCCCCCACACATTGACCATCATGACTTTGTGAGGCCTTCCTGCACGGTCTCGTTCATGAGTAAGAGCAATATTCTGTCATAGGTGTTGTGGAGATTCCTCTACCAGTCAGTTCAATACTCGTTCTTAAGGGCAACGGTGCAGACGTTGCCAAGCACTGCATTCCAGGAGTCTACACCGTAGGGTGTCTGTAACCTTCTGCAGGATGGATGACAGTAAAACACCATATGGATTCCAGCAAGACCCGAAATTGGAGGAACTGTTTTCTTACGAGCTATGAGAAGGTTGTACCTCTTAATACATCCGAAGGGAACTCTTATCCTGGAGCATGACCCAGAAGATCTACTTGATCAGGAGCTCAATACACCAAGCGCAGAGGATTCACTTGCTTTCTTTTATCAGCATGACATGTATTTGATGTAATTAGTCTATGATATGCTCATATCTTGAGATGACTCTCAATGTATTTCAGCATGTATTACATAATGTACTCTTTTTTAGGCATTAGCCTACGTTTGATCTGTAGCATCTTTATTGAAGCAGATTAATGGAAATTCCTCTCAAGATGTGCCTTTTTGTCCATTACTTTTTTGTACGATGGATGAAAGCTGCGAACCATGCAATGGTTCAGAGTTCCAATGAACAAAGAACGAAACAACAAATCTTCAACAATAAATAAAACACAAATAAAAGATAATCATAAATGAATAAATAACAAAACAAATTTCTTTTTAAAATCAACCAATTAAAATTAAAACTTTAAAAACAAATTTTGAAAAATCAATTGTGATAAAAATAATAAGAAAATAAAATAAACCTGTTGGGTGGATACTTCCGTTTTCGGAATTTCCTACTCTTTGTGCATGCAGCACAACCATCGTTATCTACGCTAACTCTCTGCACATCCTCGCAGAATTTTACATCCTGCACATAGCTACACAAAGCTCTACAAATCTTCTTCAAAATCAACCTTCTCACATAACACACTACTGCAAATTCAACATCACAAGTTCTTTGTAAATTTCATATCACATCTTCAAATCAGTACATAAATCCTGATTCTCACATTTTGAGGTTGATACCTAAATTTCGACTCTCTCTTTGAATTGATACTTACATTTCAATTCTCATATTTTTGAATTGATACCTACATTTCAATTCTCATATCTTTGAATTGATACTTACATTTCAATTCTCACATCTTTGAATTGATACTTACATTTCAATTCTCATATCTTTGAATTGATACTGAAATTTCAATTCTCACTTCCGAATTAGTCAAACATTGCTGATTCATTACATTCGAGGTCGGTCCTTACATTCCGACACTCTCTTTTGAGAATTGTCCTACATTTCAATTCTCATTTCCGAATCAGTCCTACATTTTTGATTCATTACATTCGAGGTCGGTCCTTACACTCCGACTCTCTCCCTCTCTCTCTCTCTTTGAGTTGATATTTGAATTTCAATATTCACCTCGGGGTCAGCACATACATTTTGACTCCCATCCTTTGGAAATATTTGAAATTTCATAACTCAAAATTCACTCTCCGATCCTCAGCGAGAGTCCCTACTCCTTGATTCCAACCAAACGATCACCTGCTAGTTCCCTGGAAGAAACAAATCACACACACACAACTCTACACATACTTTCGGGTCTGTTGACTTAGGAGTTTGTATTGGTTTTTGTTGATCTCATCGGTCAACGCCAATACGTGTGGTGTGCTTGCCCAACACACCACACCTATTGGGGGTCCATTTGTTGACCTCAATTTTGGTTGAGGTTTAGTTTTTCCTCTTTAGTAGCCTAGGGTCTAGCCATAGGATTTTTCAATTGACTATTCTTAGAAAACTAGACATGGAACCCTCACCACTAGAAATTCCAAACTCTTCTTCACTCAACTTGAAGTTCCACATATTGCTCTCAACCTCTAAATACTTAGTACCTGGGGTCACTATGGGGGGAAACTCCAGATGAGTCACCCTTAGGATTGCTGGACCTTAGGGTTGACCTTGGGTGTTGGTCTGGAGCTAAGGTACTCACTACACTTATCTACACTCACAATCACTCACTACCTTAAACTCAAATTTGTAGCCTAGATCCCTTGATTTTTTGGGATACTCATGTAGATGGTCCCCTAAACCTACTAGCCCAGGGATATGGTCTGGCTAGAACCACTACATAGAGGACCCAAAATGGGGTTTCCATTGGTCCAAACCTAGATCCCTTGATCTTTTGGGATACACTAGCCCTAGCTATGCCACTATGTAGAGGACCCAAAATGGGGTTCGCATTGGTCCATGGCTCTATGGTTTGGCTAGAACCACTACATAGAGGGCCCAAAATAGGGTTTCCATTGCTTCATGGCTTATTGGTGATGATTGGTACCTCAAAACCACTATGTAGAGGACCCAAAATGGGGTTTCCATTGTTCCATGGCTTTTTGGTGATGATTGGTCACTATGTAGAGGACCCAAAATGGGGTTCTCATTGGTCCATGGCTTATTGGTGATGCTTGGTACCTCAAAACTACCAAAGTGTAGAGGACCCAAAAAGGGGTTTCCATTGGTCCATGACTTATTGGTGATGGTTGGTACCTCGAGTCTACCAAAATACCCATCTTGGCCTTTTACCCCTAAAACACCCCCAAATTACCAAAATACCCCATCCATAGCTCAAAAACCCAAAAATTTCAAAAATTCCCAGAAAATCCTAATAAATCCCAAATATTCCCAATTTCATTTAAAAAAATCCCAAAAATTCCCATAAAATCCTAATAAATCCCAAATATTCTAGCTTAATATCCCAAAAATTACAAAAATTCCCAAAAAATCCCAATAAATTTCAAATATTTCCAACTCGAAAAATTCCCATAAAATCCCAATAAAACTTAAATATTCCCAATTTCATTTTTCTCAACTTAAAAATTCCAAAAATTCAAAAATTCTCAGAAAATTTCAATAAATCCTAAATATTCCCAATTTCATCTCTCTCAACTACCACATGACCCAATTTAGCCAATTTGACTATCTTCAACAAAAACCCCCAAATTGCCTTTTAAAGACTCAAATTTCCCCAAATCCAACTCAAATGTCCATCAATTTTATCTCAATTGACCCCAATTCCAATCCTAAACTCAAATTCACCTTTGATATGACCAAATTAAACCAAATCCAAGCTCAATTATTCCATGATTTGAGCCCAATTTTGATTTGAGTCAAAACCCAAATTTTGACCATATGACCTAATCTCACCAAATTGAACCAATAACCTAGTCAATTGGCCTCAATTAATGTTGAAAAATATTTATAACATGCCTATACATCAAAATAAACCATCAATTGGTCTTGGTTAAGTTTCAAAACTATTTGATTTTGGCTTAAATCCAAAATTCCCAAATTTAGCCTCAAATTGGCTAAATCCCCAAATTTCACCCAATTAATTGCCTTAACCTCCAAATTGGCATCCAATTCATGTTGAAAATTCATGAGGTCCCTATTGATCATTTATAACAATCAATTTGGACCTAGCCCAAGGCTAACCCAAAATTCCCTATTGACCATTTACAATAATCAATTTGGACTTAGCCCAAGGCTAACCCAAGCTAGACCCCAAATTTTGCCCAATTGATTGCCTTAACCTCCAAATTGGCATCCAATTCATGTTGAAAACTCTTCATGAGGCCCATATTGACCATTTAAAACAATCAATTTGGACTTAGCCCAAGGCTAACCCATGCTAGACCCTAAATTTCACCTAATTGATTGCCTTAACCTCCAAATTGGCATCCAATTCATGTTGAAAACTCTTCATGAGGTCCATGACCATTTAAAATTATCCATTTGGACTTAGCCCAAGTCTAACCCAAGCTAGACCCAAGACTAGCCCAACATGACCAAATTGATTAAAGTTCAAAATTCCCTCAAATTGACCCCCCAATTGGACTCAAAACCACTTCCATACTTCACCAAAGTTGTTCCTTATAATCATCTACACCAAATGCAACAATTATTTGGACCAATTGACTTGGATAATCTAGCCCAAACCCAAGTTTTGTTCATTTGCACCCACTTGGACCCATGCACTAAATGTGACCTAANAGAGGATTAGTGAAATAAACATAATTATATCAAACATCCTTGAAACACCACTAAGTCTAATTAGGATTAAGAATTTGGCCAAGTGCTCAAATTACACTAACTTGCCCTTTTAAGAGTCTTCACCCACATAATTTTCAAATTAAATGATAAATGATAATTACCCTATTCTCAGGGATAATTGAGACATCAGAGTTCACTGAGTAATAAGGGTAATCATAGGATGAACCATTAAGCAACATAATAAGTTTAAATGGACTTGAGGCTTTTAACTAGTTGGTGAGGGAGAGGCATGGACCTGTTTCCCCCTCTTAACTTGTTGGATACCTCAGAGACCAATTACACTTAATATGCTTCGCTCAATGAAATCATCCTTAATTACACTTTTAAGGACTCACCAAGATATGACATAAGGTTAGGAAAATTACCAAAATTTTACCTTTCCCTGCTCTTCAAAACTGGCTTGACAAGCATTTCGTGTTGGAATGAGAAGACTCGCCAGATACGCTTTTACAGTTTATAGTATCGTTTTTCTTCTGCCTTTTCCTTACATGTTTCGTGCTTGAATTTACCTACATAAACTTGCATGTTAACCATAACCATAACCCAAAACCAAAACTAAAATCAACCAAGACAAAATTCACCGCCACAACATTAAAAATATAAAACAACTCAAACTTTAATCACAAACATCACACA
>JXCR01148099.1:70049-81455 GCA_002079205.1 Phalaenopsis hybrid cultivar
GTTGCTTGGGCACACTATAGACAAGTGTTTCGTCTTTAAAGACTGGCTCAAGAAGAACCTCAAGGAAGAGAATATAACAATCCCAAAGGAGTATTTGAGAGAACTTGAAAAAGGTTCCATAAACATGATTTCAGCTGAGTCAATCTCCCCGATTGATTCATATGTCGGAGCAGATGGATGGAGTACAACTTGAGATGAACTCAAGAGGGTCCTCAATCAAATACAGGATTCATCAATACAAGCTTCTACAAATAATGAAGAAGGATGGAATGTGGTATGGAGCAGATCATCCAAGAAGATACTGAACAAGCTACAGTCTGCATCAAAACAAGCCTCCATTCAGAGTTTGCAACATACCGAGCCCGAGATGAAGATTTTGTCAGAAAATTTGTCATCATCAAGGATAAAAAACAAGAAAAAGAAAAGCATCACTGCCAAGATTGATAGCGTGGGGGGTAGGATAGGGGCTGCCTCTACTAGATTGGTTGTTTCAGATTTTGGGAAGAAAATCCTCGAACCCTTGACTTTGTATGATTATCTTTTTGTCCCTTCGGGGTCTTATGAATATAATGGTTGTGATTTTGGCTATGTTTTGACTATTTCTTGTAATAACATGACTGATTATGACCTAGCTAGTTGCAATCTCGATCCCCAAAATGATCCTCAAATCATACATGAGTCTGATGAACTCATTGTCAAGGCCAAAGAAGAACTCAATGATACCGCTTATGACAGCACCAACAACAAAGGACCAACACTCAAACTTCATGGTGCACCGTTTTCCATCAACTTAGATCTCTTCGATGAAGAGGAAAAGACACCTGAAGATTCAACAATGATATCTCAAGAAAAAGAGATCACAGAAGTCAACTTGAGGAGCGGGAAAGTGTTACCACCAAGAACAGCTCCAACAGATAAAGGAAAATAGATACTCACTCGAGAAGAGGTACCCCCACCTCCGTCAGTGGAAGAACCACATAATCAAGACAAAATCGAAAAAGCATATAAAGTAGATTACAACGTGCTAGCTCATCTTAGGAAGTTGCCCGCCCGACTAAGCATCTACAACGCTCTGATCCTGTCAGATAGCTCATCTTAGGAAGTTGCCTGCTCGACTAAGCATCTACGACGCTCTGATCCTGTCAAAGTTGGTTACAGCTTTGCTAGATCCAGAAATTTGCTTAGCTCAGTTGGCTAGCACATCCTCAGATGAATTTTGCTCGTTAAGAGAATAGTCAGGGGTAATCTTCATAGATGAAGACTTGCTACTCTGTACCGCCGACCACAACCATCCGCTCTACAACTCTGTCAACATTGGCAGATTTGTGTTATCCAGAGTTTTAGTAAATCCTGGAGCATCTCTTAACTTGATGAGTCTACGGACGTTAGCATATTAGGACTTCGACATTCAAGAGATCATCCCCGATAAGATGATGTTAAGAGGACTCAATCAAAAGGGAGAAAGAGCCCTTGGATCAATTTCATTTTTTATAAAGGTCGGAGAACTTGTAACAACCGTTAAATTTCATATCATCAACGCAGAGACCTCTTTTAACGCTCTATTGGGTTGANTTAAGTGCCTCATAATCAAGATAAAATTGGAGGATCATACAAACTAGATTACAACGTGCTAGCTCATCTTAGGAAGTTGCCTGCCCGACTAAGCATCTACGACGCTTTGATCCTGTCAAGATAGCTCATCTTAGGAAGTTGCCTGCTCGACTAAGCATCTACGACGCTCTGATCCTGTCAAAGGTCTTTGGTTATAGCTTTGCTAGATCCAGAAATTTGCTTAGCTCAGTTGGCTAGCACATCCTCAGATGAAGTTTGTTCATTGAAAGAACATCAGTGGGTAACCTTTACAGACGAAGACTTGTTGCTCGGTACCGTCGACCACAATCGTCCTCTCTACATCTCCGTCAACATTGGCAGATTTGTGTTATCCAGAGTTTTAGTGGATCCTGGAGCATCTCTTAACTTGATGAGTCTACGGACGTTAGCATATTTGGACTTCGACGTTCAGGAGCTCATCCCCGATAAGATGATGTTAAGAGGATTCAACCAAAAGGGAGAAAGAGCCCTTGGATCAATTTCATTACTTATGAAGGTTGGAGAACTTGTAACAACCGTTAAATTTCATATCATCGATGTCGAGACCTCTTTTAACGCTCTGTTGGGTCGACCGTGGATTCATGAGCATAACATGGTTCCATCATCCCTACATCAGTGCATTAAATACCGCAAAGATGGTCAAGAAAATTGCATCAAGGGAGACCTGCAATCGTTTTCAATGCATGAAGTTGGTATCCATGAAGATGCTGCCTACTACACGCCTCCAAAGAAGACAGTCTTCTCGCGCGAGATTTTGACAAACAAAGATAAAGATTCAGAGGGATCACAAAAAGAAGGCCATACAACTCCGCCTCAACAACCTTCTACCACTCTCTTACAAAAAGTTGGTGGAGGTTCTTCTAGTTCACGCACCCGAGGTCGAGGCCGGGGACGCGGACGAGGAAAGATCAATTTAAAGTTTGAGCGGACTAGGCCAACTATCAACATTGGTGATGAAAACAGTTCTGAAGACGAAATAATGATGACAAAGCAGAAGAGACCTCAGTATGAGATATCCATAGAAGATACAGAGAGGAATGAATATGAAACAATGTATGATGGGATAAACCACTATGTGAATACTATGACCCTCACTCTGATTCTCCCTCAAAAAGGTCAAGAGTTTAGAGGTCAAGGAAGTCCATAGTGTTGGGTCAAAGCCGATCAAATTTTACTGTGCTTCTACCTCTACTAAGCTTGAAAGAACATGTAAATTTGGATGTTGATTCTAATGAATTAATGGAATTACCTTTTGGTTACTTCTCGAAAATTAATTCAACAGGTACACTTACCAAAACAAATGCCAAAAGATAAATTTCAACTTTTTGAAAACCTATGGAATGGTAGAACAGGGACATTTACCAAAACAAATGCCAAAAGACAAGTTTCAACTTTTTAAAAAATTATGGAATGCTAAGAGTCGAGCTCCCAATTCAAGAGAAGGTCTCGGATTTGGTACAGTTGGACCAGTCGATGATTCTGAATTTTGCATGGTTGTTACTTTGGATCGGAAGAAGATTGCCTCGATGTAGAGGATGACTCTACTGATCAACCAATAGAAGATGCTTTGCTAGAATTTGAAGAAGAAATTAAATCCACTCTCGATAAATTGAAAAAAATTAACCTCGGGACTGAAGAACGACCCCGACCTACGTTTATAAGTTCTCTACTTGATGACCAAGAATCTGTAGAATTGGTAAAACTATTAACAGAATTTAAAGATTGCTTCGGATGGAGCTACGACAAAATGTCAGGACTGTCAGCAAAGGTTGCAGTCCATAAACTTGGGGTGGACAAGAATGTAACCTCAGTAAAACAAGTTCCAAGGAGAATGCGCCTCGAGATAGAACAACAAGTCATCACCGAGGTAAAGAAGTTCATAGACGCCAACTTTGTTAAAGAGGAGCAGTACCCCACGTGTTTAGCCAATATTGTACTGGTTAAAAACAAAAAATGGACAGATCCGCGTTTGTGTCAACTTCAGGATTTGAACAAGGCATGTCCAAAAGACGAGTTTCCACTACCTATACCAGAAATGATGGTGGGCATCACTTTGACACATGAAATTTTCTCCTTCATGGACGGATTGTCGGGGTATAACCAAATTAAGATGGCTCCCGAGGATGCAGCGCTCACAGCTTTCAGAACATCGATAGGAATTTTCTGCTACATAGTGATGTCGTTCAGCCTAAAGAACGCCGGAGCAACATATCAGCGTGCAATGATGAAGATTTTTGACGATCTCATTCACAATCAAGTAGAATGCTACGTAGATGATCTGGTCATCAAAAATAAATGAAATATAGATCATTTGTACGATTTAAGGATCGTGTTTGAACGGTTACGACGATATGACCTTAAAATGAATCCCTTAAAGTGCGCCTTCGGCGTCACCTCCGGGAAATTTCTAGGATTCATTGTCCGTCATCGGGGAATCAAGATCGACCCGGATAAGATTAAAGCTATCTTGGAAATGCCTCCCCCTAAAACCTTGAAATATTTATGCTCCTTCCAGGGGAAGTTAGCATATCTAAGACGCTTTATTTCTAATCTCTCAGGTAGGTGTCAGCCTTTCTCGTCATTAATTAAAAAGGACGCCAAATTTATTTGAGAAGAGAAATGCCAACGAGCCTTTGAGTACGTTAAATAATATTTAATGAAACTTCCTGTTTGGCAGCCCCTATCCCAAGGAAACCATTGATACTTTATACCGCGGCTTTAGATGACTCTCTTGGAGCACTCTTAGCCCAAATCAACGAGGAGGGAAAAGAAAATGCGCTCTACTACTTGAGTCGTAGTCTAATACCGACGGAGATAAGTTATCCACCTATTCAGAAGCTTTGTCTGACACTAATTTTTGTCGCTCAAAAGCTTATACATTACATGCTTTCTCATAGGATCACCCTAATTTTGAAAGTTAATCCATTGCAATATTTGACAACCCGACTAACACTGTCCAAACGTTTAGCGAGATGTTCAATGATCTTATTACAATTTGATATAACTTTTATACCCCTCTGTGCTATCAAGTGACATATTTTAGCAGACTTTCTCGTTGCACACCCACTGCCAGCTGGGTCCTCTCTGAACGACGAGTTACCAGACGAGCAGATACTACAGATGGAATTTTCTAGTGCACAGTGCTGGGAAATGTACTTTGATGGCGCTTTGTCAGCTTGGAAAGACAAGGGATCAAGAACAGTTTTACCAGGCAAGGCAGGGATCGATTCAATCTTTATTACTCCAGATATGTTGAGGTTCTCATACCACCTGACAGAGTCGTGCACCAACAATGAAGCATAATATGAAGCTTTAATCATCGGATTGGAATTGGCAATTTCAATGAATATAACAAATGTTGCCATTCATGGTGACTCTCAACTTTTCATCCAGCAAGTCACCGGACAATACAGAATTCTAAAACCAGGGTTAACAGAATACCATCAGTACACGATGAAGCTCCTGGAGCAAGATCCTGAGGTAACTTTCTGCTGGATTCCTCGGGGAGATAATGCTCATGCCGGGGCTCTAGCAAAACTCGCTAAGGAAATGGCGTGTCCCCTGGAGGATTCCATCGAAGTCACGGTGCAAGGAAAACGAGTCTTGTCTCGAAATGACTTTGAAACTCTATACAAGCTTGGAAAAGAAGAAACGATAAATACAGTTGCAGACATCAACGAATATTGGTGCAAGCCATTAATAGAATATTTGCATACTGGAAAGCTGTCAGAGAACAAGTCTGAGGCACACCACATCACAAGAAGGGCCATGTCTTACGCTCTGGTGGGAAATGTTCTCTACAGTAGAGGACAAGTTTAAGGCGCACCACATCACAAGAAGGGCCATGTCTTACGCCCTGGTGGGAAATATTCTCTACAGAAGATTGTTCGACCAAATGTGGCTACGGTGTTTGAGCAGGGCCGAGGCACATAATATTGTCAAAGACGTACATGCCGGATTGTGTGGTGCTCACCAATCAAGGAGGCACAGAATATTGACAAAGAGGTGCATGCCGGATTGTGTGGCGCTCACCAGTCGGGACCAAAAATGAAAATTAAGATCAAAAGACTCGGGTATTATTGGCCAGCAATGATGTCCGATTGCATGGATACAGCCAGAAGATGTCACCAATGTCAAGTGCATGGGGTGGTCTTACACCAGCCTCCAAAGTTGCTACACCCAACTGTTGCCTCGTGACCATTCGAGTGTTGGGGCACGGACATAATAGGTCTGATAGACCCTCCATACTCTAAAGGACACAGGTTCATACTTGCCGCTACAAATTACTTCTCCAAATGGGCAAAGGAAGTACCGTTACGTGAAGTTACGGCACAGCTCGTCCTTCAATTTTCAAAAGCCAAAGTGTCTATCGTTTCGGAGTGCCGTGAAGAATAATCTCTGACAATGGAACAACTTTCAAAAGTATAAAGATCAATAATTTTGTCAAAAGACATGGGATAGATTGGAGATACTCTACCATTTACTATCCTAGAGCAAATGGTCTCGCTGAAGCTTTTAACAAGACACTGGTACAGAATTTAAAGAAAACACTTGATGAAAATAAAAAGGATTGGCATAACAAACTGTTAGAAGCCTTATGGGCCTACTAGACGACTTTCAGGACTCCCACTCAGAGCACACGTTATATGCTCGTGTACAGGACCCAGGCCGTGATACCGCTAGAAATCCAGACACCATCTCTCAGAGTCGCCGTTGTCAACCAACTCACAGTGTAAGAGAACACAAAACTCGAACTTGAAGAATTAGAGAGTCTCGAGGGAAAATGATTGGAAGCACAACAATATTTGAAGCTCTACGAGGCAAAGATGGTACAAGCCCAAGACAAATTGGTCCTCCCAAGGACATTCAAAATTGGTGACCTCGTACTCGTGCTCAAGAGACCTATCCTTGCTCGTCGGAAAATAGGTGGAAAATTTCAGCCAACTTGGGAGGGACCATTTGTCATTGAAAAGGTCTATACAGGAGGAGCCTACCAATTAGTGGACTTCCGGGGTGAAAGACCCATGTTATCAATAAATGGATGATACCTGAAAACCTATTATGCAGCCTGATGTCGCCTGCCTCCGCTTGCCTCTGCTTTCTTTGAAACTTTGAAACTTTGATTGTTTTAGGGTTATCTATATTGCTATATGTCTACGACCAGGTCCAAATTTTGTAAGTAGCCTCATATATAATGAAAGTTTTCATAAATTTTTTAGCTTCACACGTTCTCTTTTCTACTTTTGGATATAAAAATTCCATTAAATTAAAACAAAACTCACTCATAAAATGAGTGATCCTTTTCACCAGAATAAACTAAAATTTACTTTAATGGATACTCTGTTTTGTACTTGTTCATGCCAAACTTCGGCCCACTGATGTTTTTTTCTGTCGTCTGCAGAAAAAAATGTCAAGACAGAGGCTGATCTTTGCCTTCCAGTACGGCTGGAACCTCGCACTGATTGAAGAGATGGCGCCACAAGGAGGAGTCATAGATTTCAACATGGATTTCAATCAGATTGATATGGACTACGACGGTCCTCTATGGACGTAGTCAGTAATGAATAAAAGAAGGCACTGCCTTCACTGTTGAGAGTGACCACTCAAGATGATGTGTCACGTAAAGGCAAAAGCGTGATGGCAGAACAAGATTCGATGGAGGGGCCCAGTCGACTGCCCTCCATGATAGCTACTCCAGCAAGGGGCTTAATAGCTCCCATAGTGAACAACTACTAGATACTCCACTCTGCAGGACGCAACGCAGATATGCAAGCCGAAAGAAATAGAGAGCCTTTCTGCGACAGGAGCGCAAGCGCCCAAGAGATATGGTGATTTTCTTACCCCCATTCCTCAGGGACATATTTACGATCCAGATCTGAGAGAGACTTTTGTCAGCCTGCCCACTACAGATGAAGAGTCAGGATTTGTGACGGGATCAGATGTGCCCCCGGTTCCAGATATCCTATACAAAGGTTGCCCAACATGCAACGTCGAAGTACCGGCCGGGACATCAATCACGGGTGCATTTGTAAAATGCCCGGATTGCAACGTCCTACATCTACAGTGCTCCAATACATTAGAAGGGTACACTGCAAGCACCAACGAGTCTCAAACTCCAGGTTTTGTGGCCAATGAACCGTATGTCCCACTAGGAACGGATCAACGGGCACCATGGAGCCTAGAATCATACATCCCACTTGAGGCTGAATCTCATATTCCGGATCAGCTAGCGCCAGTTTGGATTCCCGCTGAGTCCTGGAGGAAGGAATGCCCCAGGCAGCTGCCAACTCCCGGTATGGTATAATACTACAAAGTAAGCAAAGTAAATAAAAGGGAATTTGAGTTCTATGAAGAGGTTCAGGGAAAGTTTATCAACATATTGGAGGGCCTAGAGCTATATACTAGGGTTTTCTCTGAAACTGATTAAAGAAACATTTTGGACCGCATCTTCGATCTAAGAGATAGAGGTCGAGCGGGCCTTCTCATCGAGATAACGTATTCCGAGCCGAAGAAATGGATGCGGGGAAAGGGAAGAATCACCATCCAGTTCGACGGTTGCTATAATTTTACGAACGACAGACAGGGGAATCCGCCTAGGATACTTAGATACGACCAAGTGGATCCGTTACCACCGATGATAAAGTGGATGATAAAGAGAATGGCTAAGTGGAATATCTTACCCACCACTTGCATTCCTAACAGTTGCATCGTCAACATTTATGAAGAAGGTGGTTGTATTCCCCCACACATTGACCATCATGACTTTCTGAGGCCTTTCTGCATGGTCCCATTCATGACTAAGAGCAATATTTTGTTTGGAAAAGAAATTGATGTAATCGTCCCTTGTGAATTTCGAGGAGCTGTGGAGATTCCTCTTCCAGTTGGTTCAGTGCTTGTTCTCAAGGGCAACGGTGCAGACGTTGCCAAGCACTGCATCCCAGGAGTACGACACCGTAGGGTGTCTGTGATCTTCCGTAGAATGGATGACAGTAAGGTACCATATGGATTCCAGCAAGACCCGGAGTTGGAGGCATTGTTTCCTTACGAGCTATGAGAAAGTTGTACCTCTGAATACATGCAAAGGGAACTCTTATCCTAGAGCATGACTCAGAAGGTCTGCTTGATCAGGACCTCAATATACCAAGCGCAGAGGATTCACTTGCTTTCTTTTACCAGCATGACATGTATTTGATGTAATTAGTCTATGATGTACTCATATCTTGAGATGACTCTCAATGTATTTCAGCATGTATTACATGATGTACTTCTTTGAGGCATTAGCCTATATTTGATCTGTAGCATCTTTATTGAAGCAAATTAATGGAAAATTGAGGCATTAGCCTGTGTTTGATCTGTAGCATCTTTATTGAAGCAGATTAATGGAAATTTTCTCAAGTTGTGCCTTTTTGTCAATTGCCTGAGGCATTAGCCCATGTTTGATCTGTCGCATCTTTATTGAAGCAAATTAATGGAAATTTCTCTCAAATTGTGCCTTCTTGTCAATTGCCTTTTGTACGATGGATGAAAGCTGCGAACCATGCAATGGTTCAGAGATCAAATGAACAAAGAACGAAACAAAAAATCTTCAACAATAAATGAAACACAAATAAAAGATAATTATAAATGAATAAATAACAAAACAAATTTCTTTTTGAAATTAAACCATTAAAATTAAAACTTTAAAAATGCTTTTTTTACAAGAAAATCAATTGTGATGAAAACGACAAGAAAATAAAAAAAACCTGTTGAGTGGATACTTCCGTTTTTGAAATTTCCTACTCCTTGTGCGTGCAGCACAACCATCGTTATCTACACTAACTCCCTGCACATCCTGCACATAACTCCAAAAAGCTCTACAAATCTTCTTCAAAATCAATCTTCTCATATGACACACTACTGCAAATTCAACACCACAAGCTCTTTGTAAGTTCCAAATCACATCTTCAAATCAGTATCAAAATCCTGATTCTCACATTTTGAGGTTGATACCTGAATTTCGACTCTCTCCCAGAATTGATACTTACATTTAAATTCTCTCATATCTTTGAATTGATACTTACATTTCAATTCTCATATCTTTGAATTGATACTTACATTTCAATTCTCATATCTTTGAATTGATACTTACACAATTTTCTTATATCTTCTAATTGATACTTACATTTCAATTCTCATATCTTTGAATTGATACTTACATTTCAATTCTCTCATATCTTTGAATTGATACTTACATTTCAGCTCATATCTTTGATTTGATACTTACATTTCAATTCTCACATCTTTGAATTGATACCTACATTTCAATTCTCATTGTCGAATCAGTCCTACATTTCTCATTCTTTACGTTTGAGGTCGGTTCTTACATTCCGACACTTTCTTTTGAGAATTGACCTACATTTCAATTCTCATTGTCGAATTAGTCCTACATTTTTGATTCTTTACGTTTGAGGTCGGTCCTTACATTCCGACACTATTTTTTTTGAGAATTGGCTACATTTCAATTCTCATTATCGAATCAGTCCTACATTTCTGATTCTTTACATTTGAGGTCGGTCCTTACATTCCGACATTTTCTTTTTAGAATTGACCTACATTTCAATTCTCATTTCTGAATCAGTCCTACATTTCTGATTCATTACATTCGAGGTCGGTCCTTAACTCCGACTCTCTCTCTCTCTCTTTTGGGATTGATACCCAAATTTCAATTCCCACCTCAGGGTCAGCACTTACATACTAATTCCCATCCTTTATAAATACCTGAAATTTCATAACTAAAAATTCATTCTCCGATCCCCAGCGAGAGTCTCTACTCCTTGATTTCAACCAGACGATCACCTGCTAATTCTCCGGCAGAAACAAATCACACACACAACTCTACACATACTTCCCGTTCTGTTGACTTAGGAGTTTGTATTGCTTTTTTTTTATCTTGTCGGTCAAATCCATTACGCGCGGTGTGCTTGCCCAGCACACCCCACCTATTGGGGGTCCATTTGTTGACCTCATTTTTTGTTGAGGTTTAATTTTTACTCTTTAGTAGCCTAAGTTCTAGCCATAGGATTTTTCTATTGAGTATTCTTAGAAAACTAAACATGGAATTCTCACCATTAGAAATTCTAAACTCTTCTCTACTCAACTTGAAGTTCCACATGTTGGTCTCAACCTCTAAATACTTAGTAGGTGGGGTCACTATGGGGGAAACTCAAGATGAGTCACCCTTAGGATTGTTGGACCGTAGGGTTGACCTTGGGTGTTAGTCTGGAGCTAAGGCATTCACTACACTCATCTACACTCACAATCACTCATAACGCTGAACTCAAATTTCTATCCTAGATCCCTTGATCTTTTGGGATACTCATGTAGATGGTCCCCTAAACCTACTAGCCCTAGAGTTATGGTTTGGCTAAGACCACTATGTAGAGGACCCAAAATGGGGTTCTCATTTGTCCATGGCTTATTCTTGGTACCTCAAATCTACCAAAATACCCATCTTGGCCTTTTACCCTAAAACACCCCCAAATTACCAAAATACTTCCAAAAATTCAAAAAATTCCCATGAAATCCCAATAAATTCTAAATATTTCCAATTTTATTTCTCTCAACTACCACATGACCTAATTTGGCCAATTTGACCATTGTCGGCACTATTTTTGGTGTGGGGTTTGCCCGTAGGAAGCTGTCGGTCATCAGAATTGAAATCCCGTTGCCCGCTTTGGAAGGACTTTTTAATTTACGTATATATATATAATTTTAGAAAAATATGAAATCAAACTGACCTCATATTTTCCATAGTTT
>JXCR01148099.1:109598-127920 GCA_002079205.1 Phalaenopsis hybrid cultivar
TGACCCTAAAGCCAAGTAATCTTATAGGGACTTTTCTTGAATTCTCTTATAATGATCTTACCTACTAATGCTAGAGGTTAAGAACAATATGTGGAACTTCAAGTTGAGTAAAGAGAAGAGTTTTGAGTTTCTAATGGTGAGGGTACAGGGACTCTTCTTGAATTCTCTTATAATGATCTTACCTACTAAATGCTAGAGGTTAAGATCAGACTCTTCTTGAATTCTCTTATAATGATCTTACCTACTAAATGCTAGGGTTAAGATCAATATGAGGAATTTCAAGTTGAGTAAAAAGAAGAGTTTTGAATTTCTAATGATGGTTAAGATCAATATGCTATAGGGATTTTTCTTGAATTCTCTTATAATGATCTTATCGACTAAATGTTGGAGGTTAAGATCAATATGTGGAGGGACTCTCCTTGAATTCTCTTATAATGATCTTACCTACTAAATGCTAGGGTTAAGATCAATATGTGGAACCTGAATTCTCTTATAATGATCTTACCTACTAAATGCTAGAGGTTAAGATCAATATGTGGAATTTAAGTTGAGTAAATAAAGAAGAGTTTTGAATTTCTAATGGTGAGGTACTTCTTCTAATTTTCTAAGACTAGTCAATAGGAAAGTCCTATGGCTAGACCTAGGCTACAAAGATTTCGAGACCTCAACCAAAAGTGAGGTCAACAAATGGACCCCCAATAGGTGTGGTGTGCTGGTTAGACCCAACAAAAGGTGAGGACAAAAAAGGCTAATGTGTCTAGGGACCATCTACATGAGTCACCCAAAAGATTAAGGGATCAAAGTTAACAAGTTTGGTTTCAGGGTTGTGAGTGGGATGTAATGTGCAAGTGAGTGACAATGTATGCACCAGCTCAACACAAACACCCAGGGTCAATCTTAAGGCCAAGCAATCTTATGGGGACTCACCCCAAGCTACCCCACATTGACCCCACCTAATAAGTGCTAGAGGTTAGGAACAATAGGTGGAACTTCAAGTTGAGCAAAGAAGACTTTAGAGTTTCTAATGGTGAGGGTTCCTTTTCTAATCCTCAAGGAATAGTGAACAGGAAAATCCTATGGCTAGACCCTAGGCAACTAAAGACGAAACTAGACCTCAACCAAAAGTGAGGTTAACAGTCCCTTAAATCAAAAAAGCAATCCAAAATCTTTCCTTCATCGCTTTCTGATAGTGATCCATTGTGTAGTTCAAATCCTTCCAGAATATTAATGAATTTGCCCCAGACTTCTTCATAATACTTAAACTTTTACTTTCGGACCCTGATCATTTTTTCTAACTCTGTTGTAGGAATCCTCTGCGAATGTTAGGGTTTCTCTATCTCACTTCTGGAGGAATCCATGATGGTGGTAGCTTTGCAAACTGTGGTATGTATGGCTCAAACTTCGGGTGGTTTGCACTTTAGAACCTCATGTTGGTGGCTATGTATTCTTCAAGTGTCCCATACCTCTTTAGATGGAGGATGTTACACTTCAGGCATTCTGTGAATGCTCCCATTGATGGTGTCCTTCTCTGGATTTCTACATTACACATGGGTCATCTCGCACAAACTCATCTAGGATCCCTGAAGATGTAGGCTCTGTAAATGCCTCTAGCTTGTCCTATATAATTGGAAGACTATTAGAAGTCTCCTTCAAGTTCGGATCATAGATTTCTTCTTCATGAATCGAAGCAAGCATTGTAGCTGCCTCCTTGGCACGTCTCTTTTTTACTCGCTCCAAGGCTCTATGCTTGCAAAGGTTGGCATTTCTATGTTGTGTCCTTCTCAATGGTGCATCAGGAATCCTTTCTGCTGAAGCACCGACTAAGTCTCCTGTCGGCATTGTAATCTTTGACTGCAAGAGAATGAACTTTTCCATTGGGTCATGTACATGTGGAAACGTCTCTGACTTCTTTCTTTTCATTGTAGAATCCTCTCTAGCACTGATTCTTAACAGTGGTTGTAGCTCTTGCATCTCTCAGCTACTAACTATACTCATCAAAGGGCCTTCATAGTCTACATTGAATTGACCGTAGTGAATGAAGAAGGAATCCCTAACCTCAAAGTGAGAGCACTGACCTCCCACATGGAGTTTTGATGTCTGGGTCTAGCAAATTGAACTATAGAGCCAGCAAAAACCCTTCTCTTCTCTCGACCGCTCAAACCAACGGACAATATGGAGGAGCATACCATATGTATTGATGAAAAAAGTTTCAACATAATAGGTAGAAGGAGAATTGAATTCACTTGTGTACCATTTTTTGAGAAAGACCGATGTGATGTTGTTCCTTCCTTTTAGGTAGTCGCATGATCAATTGATTTCAGACAATAGATCGCTTCTCCAATCCATGATAATGATAATGTGCCATGTGTTTTCAGTTCTTCATACGCTGAGAAATGAGAATGACTTCTTTTGGTCAAATAAGATAGACTTATGCTTCTAAAAATACATAGGTAATCCCGGAAGTGAAATATGTCAAGCCCGTTTGTCTGCTCTATCCATAAAAAGGAATCTCTTATGTTGAAGCGAATGATCAAACTGACATCGCCCTATGCGGCTCCCCTGTCATTCCAGCCAAATAAACCAATGAGTCAGAAGAGGAACATGAAAAAATGACAAAACAAAAAATACTCATCTAGCACCTTGTTAAAGCCCTCGGTAGGTAGTTCTTCCTCCTAAGCTACAAGCGTGAGACCTCCAGGTGCCAGGGAACTCATATCAAAAAAAATTACTTGCATAGAATAAGAAAGAAGTCTGGGGTATTTTGCAATCGGATGGAATCTAGCCTGATAAGAAGGAAATGGGATTTTGAACCCCCCTCGAGCTATTCTATGCTGAGTCAAGCGCGTCTTGCAAGTCAAGAGAGGGATGGGATCAAGGCCCACAAAATCTTCCCGTGCACCAACGCGCCTAGGGAGGCAACCTGTTTGACTCAGAACTGATCTCTCAACTTTATTTTTGATCTGGTCTGGATATGGTTGATCAGTCTCTCATCCTCTATCATTGTATCATAGGGAAATAGCGTAATAAAAAAAAAGCAAAAGTGAGGCTTGAGAGGAGACTTGTTGAGAAACATCCTGGATCACCGAGATGACCCGGCGGGTTTCAACTGGGAGTGGTTCTTCATCTTACTCCTTTGCTTTTCTTATCCGGAGCTCAGAATTGAATTCAGCAAGGCTAACGGGCTGCCAAAATTCACAACGGTGCCCTGCACTGCCTTCTCTTTGTCTAGTGCAACATTTAAGCCATCTTTAAAAGAGAAGATCAGCTTCTGACCCGACATTTTCTTGCAAAAGATAAGAAACATCAGTGCACTGAAATTCAAAAAAAATAATAACAAATTATCATTAAGTGGATTTTAGGATTATACGGGTGCAAGCATCTTATTTAGTTTAATTTAGCGAAATGCAAAATTAAAGGGGAGATTTAAAAGTGCAAATTTTAGATTTTGATTTTATTACAAAATTTTGGACCCAATCATAGATGCTGGCCAAATAGCCATCCACAAAATAAGTATCACTTTCAAAAATTCATTTTAGAGAACATTAAGTTGTATAATATTTCTTCAAATATCGCTCGTTGACCAGTAGCATGAGCCTTTCACCCTAGAAATCCATTAAATGGTAAGATCCACCTAAATAGACCTTCTCCACGACAAATGATCCTTCTCAAGTTGGTTCAAATTTTCCACCTATTCTACGGTGTGCAAGGATAGGTCTCCTGAGGATGAGTATGAGTTCACAGACATTGAATGTCCTTGGGTAGCCAAATTTATGGTGAGCCTGGATCATCTTTGCTTGATATAGTTCTAGTTCTACTATGCTTCTAATCATTTTCCTTTGATACTTTCCATATTTGTAAGTCTGAGTTTAATATTGTCTTCAAATTTAATCTGGTTAGTGATGGTGACTCTGAGAGATGGTAGTTGAACTTTCAACGGGAGTACGGTCTTGGACACATACACGAGCACTTACGGTATACATTGAGTAGGGCTTTTAAATGTTGTCTGATAGGCTCATAAAGCCTCTAACAACTTCTCGTGCCATCCTTTCTTATTTTTGTCCAATGTTTTCTTTAAAATTTGCACAAACGTCTTATTATAGCCTCAATTAGGCCATTTTCCTTGGGTAAGTAAATCATAGAGTACCTCTAATCTATCTCATGTCGTTTAACAAAACTGTTGATCTTGGTGATCTTGAAGGCAAACCCGTTATCGGAAATAATTTTGCACGGAACTTTAAATTGGTAGACAATTTGACTCTTGAAAAAATTGAAGAACGTGGTGCGATGTAACCTCTCGTAACAGTAGTACTATCATGCCAAAACCAACTTTAGATTACTCAATGTTCTTTGTAAAATTTAAAAGAATTAAAGAATATGTATGCTTATATTTGTCACAATACCACATTTAAGTTTCTAAATAATTTTAAAATCCTACACTGATTATGAATTATTGAAATTTGCTATAAAATTAATTAAAGTTTTCTTAAAGTTAAAATTGAAATATTTCATTTCATTGTATTCCTGGTTTTGGCTTCCCCGTGGGATCGATACGGGGGTTTTAAAGAAAACTCTATATTACTTGAAACGATACGTATACTTGCATAGTACCCCTAATGAGAAAACTATTTCTTTAATTTTAATCATTTTACATTTGCTCTCACTAGCCGCTAAATATAATTTGGGTCAAATTTTTACCATATTAAGGAATATAAAATGTCCGCGTAATTGTGGGTCGGGTCAGGTTCTTAAGTTCTTTATAGAGGCAAGCCACTATAGTTTATTACATCCAATGTGACTGAATTCACGTAAGAGAACTCTCAATAATGACCAGAGGTATTTGTCTTGAAGGATATAAAGTTTAGTGTTCAAAGTAGGACATGGAAAACTAAATGGGAGGAGAAATTACTTTTGAAATCCAAAAAAATGAGAAGTAGGGATGTCACAAATCTCTAGGAGAACCTCAGTGGCTTCCCAAACTATCCTATGATTTGTCTTTGGTTTCAAAGATGATATTACTTGATATTTTATCTTACCACTTTTATTACTTAGGGCTTACATTTTTATGATATTTGATCATGTAAATAACCTAGAAGATAGGAGAATTTATGCCCTGCCGATTGAGAACCTCAGAGTCCTAAAAATGTTAGGGCTTAAATTGCACAGCATGACTGTGCAAAGGCCTAAAGGTAAATTGAGGATTTACGTCGTAGTAGACGAGCTATATCGAAGTCCAATAGATTATTATTATTATTAAACTAAGGAAAGTTTTGTTATTGAAGACATTACCGCACTGCCCACGAAGTTTTCTCCATGCTCTTTGCCATTGTGATAAGTCCAAGATTTGTAGTTTATTTGCATATTAATGGACTTTATTTTAATTTAAATTTATTAATGTCAGTTAAGATCCCACAGTTTGATCATCTTCGCCTCATTATTTTTTTTTGAGTGCACTTAGTTTAAACAAGTTGGTAAGCTCATTTAAACTGGAGGACTCACGTTAGCAGCCGTAGGTTACCTCATCAGAGAAACTCTTATAAACCCAAAAATGGTGGATTAAGTGTTTTCAAAAGGTTTAAAAGTGTGTTAAATTTTTTTGAAAGAGTGATTTTTTTTGTCTTTGTTTTGCAAGTAAAGTATACATGACAAAGTAAAGAAACAATAAAGTGAAGCAGTAAAAGTTGTTTGGGCATCCATTTTTGGATGTCACATGTGTGGGATGTCCACCAGGGCAAATCGGGGTAACGCTTTGTGCATATATGTTTCTCGTAGCTCAAGATCCGGTTGAGACCTTTCAACAAATGTTGAGGGGCACATTGCCTAGTTAATTTTGCTAGACTCTAGCTCTCGCCTAGGTGAAGGCCGGTTAGCATGTTACTTATCAAGCAATTTCGATTGGCCTAGTAGGTCGCATTCACCGTGTCACGCGTGAAAGTCTCTCTAATTGGCCTGTCTACCAGCGAGCTTGTTCCAAAAACTTTGGATGAAAAAATGGACCACGTGAGTGTGTCCAAAATGTCAATTTCACCTAGAGAGGACATCCATTTTGCCATTAATTCATAGGTGGGCTAAAAATATTTGAATTATCATTTTTGTGCCCGATCACCAAAAAAGTGGTGCAGAAAACCCCAAACAACAAAATGGACCGCAACAGTGTGTTCAGAGCATCATTTTTACCTAGGGAGGTCCTTCATTTCAAAATGATGACACGTCTGGGCTAAAATGTGCAGGACGATGATTACCGCGTCGTCACCTCAATTTTCGCGAATAGAGTCCTACCCGAGCACCTCTGTCGCCTGCATTGCTGGCCGGCACTCCTCGCCGGCGAACACTGGCGCCGACGCTCTCCTCTGAACCACCGGAGCCCCTAGCCCGATGCCTTCTACTCATCTCGTCATCAGTCACTCAGGTCACCTTCTTTGCGCTTGAAGCCCGCCGTCCGGGGCTCTTTGTCGGCGAGCTCCTGTGTCAAGTCCTCCAGCCGCCGACCTCATTTCTTTGCATGTCACACCACCTTTCTCCTCATCTTCTTCTTGACCAGTGATCACGTAGCCTCCTTTCTCGTTGCACCATACGCCACCGACCTTGCCACTAGGTCATCCTTCCTCCAACGCCGGTGCCAAAATCTTGTCGACCCTAGCCCCTCCCTTATTGGATTCCATTCTAGGTCTGAGCTTCCTCCTTCCCGGCCTAGACTTCTCTTTGGCTCCTCTTCCGTCAGCAAAACCTCCTCTGATGGCAAAACCTCCGACAGCAAAGTTCCTGTCGTCCCCTCTTTTGTGTGCAAAACATAGGGCAGAGCACTTCACTTTCCCTCGTCGAAGTGACGAACACTTGTTGGGAAGCAATAGCATTGCAATGCAAGATCCGTTGTCCAACCCCTCCTATTGAAGGTACATTTTGGTTATATTTTCATATGCCAAAATTAGTTATTTTTTGGTACTTTTCATACCTCACTGATTCTTGTCTCTCTTGCCCTCATGACCTATATGTTTCTTTTTTCTCATTGCACAGTTTGATGCAAGGCACATCAGTGCATGGATCGGACATCGACGGCTTGGAGCAAGCAAAGAGAAACTGTCTGCAACTGTCATGGAGGTGAGATTTCCTAACTCCTAGCCGGCCCTAGATTTTAGTGATGTCTAGGCGTGTGGGTTTGATTGCCCACATGGGGTATGTTCGCCGGCGTGAGCCAGTGCGTCAACGTACCTATGTTATTGATCGTCGATTTCCTAGAGCAAGTCTTCAAGTTATGAGTTTTCCTACGTGGCCAAGCACCCTCCGTAGAGCTGAGTATCTCCCCTTTGTTGTTAGCATTAGATATTTATCCTGCCGGGTTGGAATCATAATTTCCCACAATTTTGGAGCTCCTAATCTCCCTTAGAGGGATTAGTTGAGTTTGATCTTAGTAGATGGGAAAAGCTTTGTGGCTATTCCGTCCTATAAGATGGCCGATACTTGTAGAGTAGAAAAAGCTTTGTAGCTAGTCCGCCCTACGAACAGTGGAGAGTTTCCCCCTATGAGAAATTGGAGGGGGATACTCTCCTCATTGTCACGCAAAAGCTGGAGGTGGTAATGCCATAGATCCAAATGTGTTAGCCCTAGGTACCTATGTGTGGTCGTTAGGACGAGTTCGATGCGTCGTCAAGCGGTTGGGTTTCATTGCATGTGCATGGACATTTGATGCATTTTGGTGTGTCGATTATATTTCATGTCATATGCATGATCACTTGATCACTTTGGTTCGACCGGACACCCCGGCCCGGTCAACCAACTACTTTGGTTTAACCAGCCGCCCCAACCTATTTGATTTACCACTTTGGCCCAACCGGTCACCACGACCCAATTGATCGATCATTTGCATGTTATTGCATGTTGTGCATGATCATATTGCATGTTGTGTATGTGCATGTTTACTTGTCATCATGTTGCATTATACTTCATATGTGTTTGCATTTTGCATTTGCACTGGTGTGATTCTCCTTAGCAAGGATCACCACTCCCACCTCCAGGTCACTACCTCATCGGCATACCCATTTGTTTGAGTCGCTGCCGTCACAACATGCCCATCTCCGGGTCATTGCCTCCTTAGCATACTCACCTTTTGGGTCGCTGCCGCTATGACATGCCCACTCCTATTGAGTAACTACTATCATATTATACTCACCTTCATCACTTTGGTGCACCTATCATTTGTTTGTTGCATATCCTATTTGTTTGGATGTGTGCTCGATGAGTGCCTCTCGAGTAAGGTGTAATTCCTCTTTATAGGTCACCTTTTACTCGATGCAAGCTCACCTATAGTCGGTGTCTGCTAGTTGCATGGCATCTCGGGTCCCTGGGTGGGTGTAACTCCTCTTTATAGGTAGTCTATTTTACCGGTACATTTTGTTTGTGTCTTTCATGTTGCATGTAACATCCTTGCATTCATTTGTATGGTGTGTGTTTTCCCTTTTGGGCACCCGTTGTGATTGCCCTGTATTTCGGTCGAGCAGACACAATGTGGGCTTTATGCATGATTGTCTGTTTTGCCCATTCCTTGATAGCTTGTCCTACTTGTTAGGATAATGACCCCGTGTTGGTCGTGATGCCTTAACGAGCATTGCTTTCTGGGTTGATCCTGGTGAGCAATGAGAGTTAAGTCATTGGGATTGACACGAGTATGATTGTGCTAAAAATCTAATGGAACTAACTTGTGTCAGTACTTATCGTGACACCTTTTAGATCCTTTGGATCTTTAGAATGGGGCTGGTATGGCGACCCCGTCAAAGTCATACTATACCCAGACTCACCCCGCACTTAGATACTAGGTTAATGCACCTTTCGTTAGATGGTGTGCTAGGTTAGGATATAGGGTGTCAAGTAGTCTTTTTTGATGCCTGACTATTGTTCTCTGTTGGATTTTTTGCCCTAGGCAGGCACCTTTCTTTTGCATTGTCTTTGTGGCGTGACTACATGCTGCATATGTTTGGTAGTGTGTTAGAGCATTCTTCTGTAGGGAGCCATGCCTATTTATTTGCACACACACAGGTACCACTATGAGGGGAGCATGTGATGATTTCTGACCCTTTTATTTGTAGGTGTTATTTAGCTCCCCCACTTTTAAGGCATGGCTTATTATATGTAATTTGCATTAGTTTTCCCGTTGACACTTGTTTTAATGCAGGATTGAGTTTTTTTCTTTTTCCTATGTAACTTTAGATTCTAGGAAAGTCCTGTAGCAGAAATAAGATAAGGGCGCGGGTTCCGAGGCGTTTGTCGTGGTAACTACATGGAGGGTACCGGGAGCAGATGCTCGTGCGCCATATCTTAATTTTGCATTATTACATTGATGTATAGAATTAGGATCGAGCAAGTATATGCGGAGTCTGCCGCCTTTTTTTTCTGGGATATGTTTACGACCCAGCGACACTGACCTATTTATTATTTTAAGTTTTCTTGTTTTGCTTTTTGCATCATGTTTCATGCCTGCACTTGCATGTGTTTTTTCTTGTTTCTTTATGTGATTTATCTTGGATTTCACGATGAAACATAGGCTCATTAGGACTTAAATCCTTAATTTTCTACTAAAAAATCCTCAATAAAATACAACAACAACAACAAAGCCTTAATCCCACTACGTGGGGTCGGCTACATGAATCCTTTTTCTCCNTTAAGGGCAGTGTTAAAATCTTAAGGACAGTGTTAAAATCCTCAATAAAATATTGAAGATAATTTAAATTTAGGATTAAATTATTCAAAATCTAAAAATTATAATTTTGCTTCCCTGCATATATTAATAGGGTCTCCACAATACTCAAGGACCGCTTTAGATAACTACATTCATATTTTCATGTTCTGAGGAGGAGTCCCCGTACTTCTCCAACCTGATTGGCCCAACATACCTTTATATAAGTGGTTGTTTAGTGTGCCTAGGGTGTTAGAAGGATCCCTGACCCAGACGGGCTGTAAGTCCTTTTGCTTGGAGCATTTACAGCTTTGTAGTTGAACCTCCAGTTTCTCTTTCTTTCTTAAGGCATCATTGCCACTTCGGCAGGTATAAGTTCCACATCCTGGAGCTCCTGCTTATAATCATAGGATAGATTTTTCTTCTTTTGATCTTAAGGCTACTGAAGTTCCCATGGATGACTCAATTCATGGATTGCTGACCGGAGATCTCAGGACATGTTGGGTCGACTACCTTCACGACCAGGTAGACTTAGGGTCCTAGTAGTTGTGTATGATGGGTCCGTGGTGCCCCATCCCATCTATCTCTACCTTTTTAGGATCACTCTACCTTCCTTTTTATTGAGCCCCTTTGAGCCCTGTCGCTCCTTAACCTCATTAATATCACCTTGACATCCTAATGCCGATGACGTGCTTCCCATTTAGGATACGATGATTTGTCCTCTGCATTGAAGGCCCGGATGTGCTTTGACATGTTGGGATATCCCAATCAAGATGATTTGGGTTATGCCGTGGGACTTGTGTGCCGCTGAGATGCTACCCATTTGAGATGTGAGAGACTCAATCTCTGTCCGATGGCTTAGCGCGAGCTTTAAAGCATCGAGATTGTTCCAACATGGAATAATCTTCCTTTTGATTTCCTATACCCCAATACTATGATAATGTAAGCGAAACTTCTTTTATCGAGAGTATTCTTTGGTATCCCCCAAGATGTAATTAACTAGTAGAAACACGTATCTCTGGGAGTGCTCTTGATCCCAAAATAGGTACATACTCCTGACTCTCTGATTATGGGTAGTTTACATAGATACTTCTTTTACGGATATTTGTTTAAGGTGTCTCTGCCCGATCTCATTTTGGCGGACATTCTTGACCTATCCTTGTGAGGTTTATTGCACGTAGACTCTCCACGTTTTATTATTTCTCTTGTTTGTGATTTTATCGTACGTCCCTTCTTATTCGGTTTCTCTCATCTTTAAATCACTGATTTGATTTGAGAGGGAGATTAATTTGAATAAGGGAAGTATACAATGATTGACAAGCTGACAACTCCTTTTAAAATAAAAAAGAGAAAAATGAACTGAAACAGACTGCAATAAATAAAATATAAAATGTACCTGGGCCTCTGTTGATGCTGCATGATTAGTAACATAAAGCATAATATAGTTATGAGACTTAATTAAATTGCGAGGAAGTAAAGCGAGAAAAGCAAGAAATTCTAATATGAAGAAATCAAAAAGCAAATTGCATTAAAATGCGAGCAAGTGAAGCAAAACCACAGGAACTAAGTGTAAGGCTTTAGTGAAGGTGGGGGCTCAGAGCTAGACTGTGTGCTTTATGATTCCAACTTTGATGAAAGTTTCCAACCCATCAATTCGAAGAGGGAAATCTTTAACCTTGATCCAAGTGATTAACTCGTGGACTCTTATAACTTTTCATTAAACTTCCTTAATTTTCTTTATGCATATAGAATCTACTTTAGCAAGCAAAATTAATGATGTTAGAAAAAGAATCTTTGTTAAATATTTTGATAAGTAGTATAGTTACAGGCTAATTAATCTAATTAGGCTAGGACTACAGGCAACTGACACAAGATTTTTATATGCAAGTATTTATGAAGTTGACACCACCCAACGACGCCAAAAACTTGATGCAGGCAGATTTATAATAAATACGCAATATAATCCCAACAAAAATAATTTTTATAAAAATAATTTATCTTTTAAAACTCTTTTTAAACAACAAAATCTCTTCTAATATCAACGCAAGTATACGTATCGTTCAAGTAATAAAGGGCTCTAATAGAGTCCTAGATAACGATCCCACACTGAAGTTAGAAAATCATACAGTAAATTATGAAAATTATTTTATAAAAAAAAATAAAAAAAAGGAAAGTGCAAAGTTTGAAAATTGACTACTAAGGTTAATGCTAATTAAAATGCAGATGTAAGACTACAAAAATTAAACTAAACTAAATACTAAACTTTCAAAAGTAAAATTGTGAAAATTAAACGAAGTTTTTATTGTGATAGAAAGTTCAAATTTAAGAAAGCATCCTTCCCTATTACAATGAGTATATGATTTGTGAAGAAATTGAAATCATTTAAATACATACATATATATATATATATATATATATATATTATTTTTTGCCAAATAGGAGCAATCCTATTCTTTACTCTCTTCTGAGTGCTATAAAGAACATTGACTAATCCATAGTTTGGTCCCAAATTTCGTGCTTAAGTTGGGAAGATACTGGTTGCCACTCTAGAGCTCCCACTACTCCCTCCCTAGAGGGCTAAGAATCTGATTCCGCTCTTCCATCCTCTAGATAAAGAACAGATCTAGAGGGCATATCCTTTCTTCCACTTCTAGACACAAAAAATGATTCTACTCTTTGAATCATGTCTCCCAATCGAATTCTGCGGCTGCAATATTTCTTCATTTCGATTCTACTCCTGATTGTTCACATACAGTGAAAATCAAGGTAGGGTATCCCAAACCTCCAGCTGTAGAACTACCATCTATACTCCGAGATTGCTGAAATATAAATGCACCAACATCTTTTCCCTTCATGTTTTGAATGTAATAATTTAGCACAACTCTATCTTTAGTAACATCAGCCAAATGATTTGTTGGCAATAGTCTAGCAGAAATGAAGTGGTGTCATACTTTTGACTGAATAATCGACATGGAAGCAGGGAAGTTAATTATCTTGTTATTCTTAATCTTCCATTCCCCTCTTCTATCAGTAAAAAATGCAATCACTTCCTCCAGTGATGAATCAGTTATTACAACTATACGTATTCATCAAAAAATACACCCCTAAAACCATAAAAAGTATTGATCCAATCAGCAATAAATTCAACTTGTTTACCTCTAACTAGGATGTGATCTTTAGTAGTGAATCTGAGGTTTGCATAAAACTCCTGAACCATTGGGACAATTGCTACGACAATAAAGTAGCAGAATCTTCCTCAATTTCTGGCAAGAATCAGTCTCTCGACCTCATAACCCAAGTTTGCAAACACCAGCTCTTGGATCATTCTCTTGGTCTCCATCCGAGTATTATAACTATGTTGGGCTTTGAAACTAACAAATCTTCGTGCATCAAAGACCTTGGATGACCTTCCTCTCTTAACTCACGGAGCCATTTGAAAATTCTATGAAAATCCAAATATAGTCCAAATAAATTACCAAATCAAAAATCTAACTCCTCAAGCAAGGATATTTAATAAGAAACATTTCAACATGAGTTTTCTTCAAGTATTTTCATCAAAAATCCCAATTTTTGTATCTCCCAAAATCCAAGGTAAAAATAAAAAATTTCTAGGTTAAGGTGAAGCTCTTACCAAGAGAAGATGAAATCTATAGTTTTTAGCCTCTGAATCCTTCTCTTTTGCTCATAATGTGATGCTATAGATCAAGGTCTTGAGGTACAAGATGACTCAAGTAGCAAAAATGGAGTTTGTCCATGCAATTTTGTGGTTTTCTAGGCAATATAGCGTGTTCGGACCTCTGGCGCATCATGCGCCAAGGCTCTATAAGTTGGCACATCATGTGAAAATCAGGCGCATGATGCGCCAGAGCTCAAATTTTTCAGATTTCAGTTTCTGTGGAAATCTGCTTCATACTGCTTTACGTCAACCTCTATTTGACTCAAATAAACCTTTCTAAGAATATATAAACATCACACTAACATATAATTTTCACAAACAGCACAAAACTCACATTTTTATATATAATCCGCGCTATTACAAACTAACATATAATTTTCACAAACAAAAACTCACATTTTTATATAAAATCTGCGCTATTACAAACTAACATTTTTCAAGCCAACAAACATCAAATTCAGTATTATAAAACAACCAACATCCTAACACTGAAATCTAAACATCAAAATCCAAAACATAAACAAAGATAGTGTTCATTAGAAAGGAAATGCAATCCAACACAGCAAACTAAAACAAACAGTACTACACAAAACATTTCATGCATAAACTAAGATCAAACATTATCTTCATTATCATCGTCCTGGATATCTCCCATTGATTGGTAGTGTACATATATATAGTAGAAGGGTTAAAATGGAAATTCATCAGTTGAATTTTCCCCCTCAATCCAAGCATGTTTCTTGAACATACGTACCAATCCATCTTCAATACGCCCTGTATGTTCAAAATTTTTCTTCAGTCCCCAATCTAAATGATCAAGCATTTCAGTAATATTCTCAATCATGTGCAAGAGATTCTGCACATCTTTTTCTATCTTCTTGATCCTATTTGAACGTGCACTCGAGTTTTAGTAAGACTGAACAGGTGATGAATTCTGAGATCCTTGATCCATCAGTACATTCATATAATTTTCATCTCCCATTCCAATATTGTTATAGCAGACTTTTGGATCCGTCAACTTCCAAGGAAGTAGCACTTTTTCCCAACTTTCATAAGGTACTTGTGATTGACTGCAAAGTAGGAAAATGGTGGATGGATGTCACAATCCACTTGTAGATCCATTCACAATCAAGCCTAAAACTGATTTTACAATAATAGCTCCAACATCAATAGGTTTTCCAGTTTGAATACAGTAGTTCAGAATGACACTCTTCTTAGTGACCTTACTAATTTTCATTATAGGTAATAATTTCAATGCAATAAAGAAGTGTCAGGCTTTTGAAACTGGATTTAAAAATGACAAAGGAAAACTTACATTTCCATCATCTCTAGTCTCCCAATTCGCATCTTCATTCGTAAGGTAGCGGTAGAGTTCATTCATATTTTCTCTTGTAGTGGTAAAATTTGCATAATGATAGATAAACAAATTTTCACTCATAAACATCTCATTTATTCTTGAAGGAGTGAACTGCACATACCTACCTCGCACAAAAATCATTCCTTGGTTGATCCCTTGAAGATTTACATAAATTTTTTTTACTATAGGAACAACAACAACGACAGTAGTGTAGCCAATCACTTCCCAGCGCCTCTACGCAATAGTGTCTTCTACTCGAGTATTCGGCATGTTGAATCCTCGATTCATAAATCCCCTTTCTTTGATAAGAATCTTCTTCATTAGAACTCAATCAAGTAATTTTTGTGCATCAAAACTGATGAACTTTCTTCGTTTGAAAATTTTAAATCTAGTGGAGTTTCTAGAGTGGGAAGCCATAGGAATTGAAAAGTGGTGACTATTCCCTCGTTTTCCCCCCTAAAAAATGGTTTGGAGTTGATTTTTAGGAGTTATATGGAGAAAAAACTGCAATTTAACACTTTTTAAATATTTTCAAACCCACGGTGAACATGCAAGCTCTCTGGAAAGTGGTGCATCATGCGTCAGCTCCAAAATTTTTGCCATTTCGATTTTGATCCAATTAATTCTCAATTTTTCTATAAAAATAGGCAAATAAAGATGTTTCTAAATATTTTATCAAATAGACGGACTACATAAAGACATAAACATACATATACGTGAAATATCTCAAAAAAAAACAAACTAAACAACAATACAAATGGGTTGCCTCCCACAAAGCGCTTGGTTTAATGTCGTCAGCCCGACATTCCTCGTCTTATTCTGGGTGACCAAATATTACTGTCCATTTAAAAGCTGGTCTTTGACCATATAAATAAAATTTCATTCTGTGCCCATTCACTTTAAATATTCTTCCAATCTTGGGGTCTTCAATATTAACTGCCCCATAAGGATAGACTTTTATAACTCTGAATGGTCCTTTTCACCTAGACTTTGAAATAATTTCAATCTTGTATTGTATAGTAAAACTTCCTATCCAGGTTCAACTTCTCTTTTTATTATCTTCCGATCATGCCATTCTTTCATCTTTTCCTTTTAAATCCTTGCATTATCGTAAGATTCATTCCTAATTTCCTAAAGCTCATACAATTGCAATAATATTTTCTAACCAGCTTCTTTCAAATTGAAATTAAATTCTTTTTTAGCCTAATAAGCTTTCTGCTCCAATTCAACTGACAAGTGACAAGTATTCCCAAAAATTAATATATAAGGGGACATTCTTGCAGGTGTCTTATAGGCCATTCTATATGTTCATAATATAGTATCTAATCAAGTAGACCAAACCATTTTACTAGGATTAACACTCTTGTCCAAAATTCTCTTAATTTCATAATTAGATACTTTTGCTAAACCACTAGTCTGCAACTGTTGTATTTCAAAAGTTCTTTTAAATTCACAATTAGATACTTCTGCTAAACCACTACTTTTGCTAACCACTAGCATTTGTAATTTTATGCATTATATTATATTTTTCCACCAATCTTGCAACTTTTGCATTTTTAAAATGAAATCCTCCATCGGTAATGATTACTCTCATCATCTCATATCTTGTAAAAATATTTTTAATTAAAATTTTGAAACACTTCGAGCATCACATCGAGGTAAAGAAATTGCTTCAATCCATTTTAAAATGTAATCTACTGCAATCAGTATGTATATATTTCTGAATGAGGGTATAAATGGTCCCATAAAATCTAATCCCCATGCATAAAAAATTTCAATTTCCAAATTAAAATTTAGAGGCATTTCATTTCTTCTTGAAATATGACCAGAGGAAAATATATTGAGATTTTCATACCTATTTTATACTTTTTTTAATGATATTGCACTTTAAAGAAAGGTATTTTTGATGTTTTGTTGCAGGAATGATGAATTAGTTCATTGGAGCAAAAAGATGCAAAAAGGAGTGAATTTGGAGCGAAAAAGACCAAAATGTGAAGATTTGAACTAGGGCGCAGACTAAATTTGGAGCAAACGATGCAAAAATGAGCGAATTTGGAGCGAAAAGGACCAAAATGTGAAGATTTGAACTAGCAATGCAAAAAAGGAGCGAAATTGGAGCAAAAAGGACCAAAATATAGAGATTTGAACTAGGGCACCGACGACGCCATCGACGCTGCCGACGACGAGTTTTCCCGAGGCTACAGGACAAAATTCTCCAGAAAGCCGCCGACGGCGCCATCGAGGCCGCTGACGGCGAGATCGACGGTAATGTCTCATTTTGCATTGGGTAAGGCCGAATTTTGGAGGGGTGCTTAAGCAACTCTTGGGAAAACTCATCCACATCCTTAAAGAGAAGATTTNCGTTTAAAAATAGAATTTTCACCAAAATAATTCTAAAAAACCAAATAAAAAAATTAGAAAAATATAAAATAAANAGTTGTGCCTTTTTGCCAATTGCCTTTTTATGTGATGGATGAAAGTCGCGAACCATGCAATGGTTCAGAGTTTCAATGAGCAAAGAACGAAACGAAAAAATTTTAACAATAAATAAAACACAAATAAAAGATAATTGTAATAAATAAATAACAAAACAAATTTCTTTTGAAAACCAACCAATTGAAATTAAAAACTTTTAAAAACACATTTTTTGAAAAATCAATTGTGACAAAAGCAACAGGAAAATAAAACAAACTTGTTGAGTGGATACTTCCGTTTTCGAAATTTTCTACTCTTTGTGCGCGCAGCACAACCACCATTATCTACACTAACTCTCTACACATCCTCATAGAATCTCACATTCTGCACAAAACTCCACGAAGCTCTACAAATCTTCTTCAAAATCAACATTTCCACATGACACACTACCACAAATTCAACATCACAAGCTCTTTGTAAATTTCAAATCACATCTTCAAATCAGTACATAAATCCTGATTCCCATATCTTTGAATTGATACCTAAATTTCAATTCTCTCATCTTCGGGTTGATAATTACATTTCAATTCTCATTTTTGAATCAGTCCTAAATTTCTGATTCTTTACATTTGAGGTCGGACCTTACATTCCGACACTTTCTTTTGAGAATTGACCTACATTTCAATTCTCATTTCTGAATCAGTCCTAAATTTCTAATTCTTTACATTTGAGGTCGTGTGTTACATTCTGACACATTCTTTTGAGAATTGACCTACATTTCAATTCTCATTTCTGAATCAGTCCTAAATTTCTGATTTTTACATTTTGAGGTCGGGCTTTATATTCCGACACTCTCTTTTGAGAATTGACCTACATTTCTATATTTTGAGAATTGACCTACATTTCAATTCTCACTTCCGAATCAGTCCTAAATTCTGATTCTTCAAATTTCTGATTCTTTACATTTGAGGTCGGACCTTACATTCCGACACTTTCTTTTGAGAATTGACCTACATTTCAATTCTCATTTTTAAATCAGTCCTAAATTTCTGATTCTCTACGTTTGAGGTCGGACCCTACATTTCGACACCTTCTTTTGAGAATTAACCTACATTTCAATTCTCATTTACGAATCAGTCCTACATTTCTTATTCTTTACATTTGAGGTCGGACCTTACATTCTGACACTTTCTTTTGAGAATTGACCTAC
>JXCR01148099.1:128081-146369 GCA_002079205.1 Phalaenopsis hybrid cultivar
GTTTGAGGTCGGACCCTACATTCTGACACCTTCTTTTGAGAATTGACTTACATTTCAATTCTCATTTCTGAATCAGTCCTAAATTTCTGATTCTTTGCATTTGAGGTCGGTCCTTACATTCAGACACCTTCTTTTGAGAATTGACCTACATTTCAATTCTCATTTCCGAATCAGTCCTAAATGTCTGATTCTTTACGTTTGAGGTCGGTCCTTACATTCCGACACATTCTTTTGAGAATTGACCTACATTTCAATTTTCATTTCTNGTATACTGTGATTTCTATGGAATTCTCCGGGGGACATGCCAATTCTTTAGCAAGTTTTGCTAGAGCATCGGCATGCGCATTATCTACCCGAGGAATCTGGATAAAGAATTACGTTGGGAATTTGTTCCAGCAGTTTCATCGTGTATTGGTAGTATTCTGATAATCTAGGCTTATTAAATTAGGAATCTGCTCTAGCAGTTTCATCGTGTACTGGTAATATTCTGACAATCTGGGCTTCAAAATTTTGTATTGTCCAGCGATCTGTTGAATGATGAGTTGGGAGTCACCGTAGATGGCAACATCTTTTATGTCCATTAAGATTGCCAACTCTAATCCTGTAATCAAAGCTTCATATTCTGCTTCATTATTGGTGCAGGGCTCTGTCAGGTGGTACGAGAATCTCAACATACCCTTATCTGGAGTGATGAAAATCAAACCAACTCCTGCTGATACGAGAATCTCAACATACCTTTATCTGGAGTGATGAAGATCAAACCAACGCCTGCTTTTCCATTGTGCCCAAGTCTTTGTCTTTTCTGGCTGAAGAAGCACCATCAAAGTACATCTCCCAGTGTTGTGCACTGGACACCCGAACTTTTGTCTTTTCTGGCTGAGGAAGCACTGTCAAAGTACATCTCCCAGTGTTGCGTACTGGAGGAATCTGTATGTAGAATTTGTTCATCTGGTAACNCATTCATGAACTTATATTTATGAAATAGATCTGTTACTAGTAGCGTTCTCATGAAATTCCTATCATTTGAATATTCTAAGTGACTTAATATTGTAATCTATAATCATTCTTGAAATGAATAGAAGACTAGAACTCTTAAACTTGATGACTAGATAATCTTGTGACTACAGAGTTAATTCAATTACTTGAATTTTTCCTGAAAATCTCACTATGATATTTATTTAAATCAAACTTATAGTGTTTCTAAATTAAAACTTTACTACAATAGATCATAACCTTTATATAGTATTAAAATTACTTGAGGAAAAGTAATAATTAAGTTTGGGGGATTTTGACCAGAGAAAAATGTGTTGAGATTTTCATACCTATTTTATACTGTTTTTAATGATATTGCACTTTAAAGAAAGGTATTTTTGATGTTTTATTGCAGGAATGATGAATTAGGGTCAATGGAGCAAAAAGATGCAAAAAGGATCAAATTTGGAGCGAAAAGGACCAAAATGTGGAGATTTGAACCAAGGCGCCGACGACACCATCGACATCGCCGACGACGAGTTTTTCCGGAGGCTACAGGACAAAATTCTCCAAAAGGCCGCCGACGACGCCATCGAGGACGCCGATGGCAAGATCGATGGTTATGTCTAATTGTGCATTGGATAAGATCAAATTTTGGAGGGGTGCTTAAGCAACTCTTGGGAAAACTCATCCACATCCTTAAAGAGAAGATTTTGGCCAAAAGTAGAGGAGTCTAGAGGAGGTTGGAAGAGCTCTAGAGTTCCTGGAGGTTAGAAAGGTTCCATTAGAGTGTAACAATTGTGAAGAATTCTTTAAGAGATTGTAAGAGTGGAGGGAAAGTGAGAGATTTCTTCCTCCTTGCTACTTCGAAGAGAAANAAATTCTGAGGAATTCTTTGAGAGATTGTAAGAGTGGAGAGAAAGTGAGAGATTTCTTCCTCCTTGCTACTTCGAAGAGGAATTCTGTGTGCTGTAAAGAAATCTCCTTGCTACTTCGAAGAGGAATTCTGTGTGTTGTAAAGAAAGGAAGAGATTCAGAGGAACTTCCTTGCTACTTCAAAGAGGAATTTTGTGTGCTGTAAAGAAAGGAAGAGATTCAGAGGAACTTTGAGGAGTGTTCTGAAGAAGAATTCTGTGTGTTGTAAAGAAAGGAAGAGATTCAGAGGAACTTCGAGGAGTTTTCTGGGAGAAATTAGAGATAAGTTTATTTATTATTGTAGTTTCTATGACTTTGATTTTATATAGGTGAAATTAGAGATAAGTTATTTACTTGTTGTAGTTTGTATGACTTTGATTTTATATATGAAGTCTTCTGAGTTTTGTTGTGATGTTGTTGTAGTTTGTATGACTTTGATTTTATATATGAATTCTGAGTTTTGTTGTGTTTTTCCTTGTGTGTTTTAAAGAAATGAAGAGATTCAGAGGAACTTCAAGGAGTGTTCTTGGGGAGAAATTAGAGATAAGTTATTTACTGTTGTAGTGTGTATGACTTTGATTTTATATATGAATTCTGAGTTTTGTTGTGTTTTCCCCATGAGATCTGATTAGAGATAAGTTATTTACTTGTTGTAGTTTGTACGACTTTGATTTTATATATGAATTCCGAGTTTTGTTGTGTTTTCCCCATGAGATCTGAGTTTGTAGTTTGTTTGACTTTGATTTTATATATGAATTTCGAGTTTTGTTGTGTTTTCCCCATGAGATCTGAGTAGAATTTGATTTTATATATGAATTCCGAGTTTTGTTGTGTTTTCCCCATGAGATCTGAGTAGTTTTCTTGTTGTAGTTTGTATGACATTGATTTTATATATGAATTCCGAGTTTTGTTGTGTTTTCCCCATGAGATCTGAGTAGTTTTCTTGTCTTTCTCCTTGTCTTGAGATTTGTGAAATGGTGATTTGAATTGGTTGAGCCACAAAAAATGATCTTTCTCCCTGTCTCAAGATTTGTGATATGGTGATTTGAATTGGTGAAGCCATGAAAATGTTTAAGAAATTGTGATGATCTTTTNAACCTTAAGAGAAACATTTGTGCAGAAAAAAGAGAAGCCCCGTGGTGGTTTCCACTGAGTTTTTGTTGTTTCTATTGTGTAGAGAGTTTAATTTAGGGTTAGTATTGTGAGGAATTCTTTAAGAAATTGTAAGAGTGGAGGGAAAGTGAGAGATTTCTTCCTCCTTACCGCTTTGAAGAAGAATTCTGTGTGCTGTAAAGAAAGGAAGAGATTCAGAGAAACTTCGAGGAGTTTGCTTGTGGAGGAATTAAAGATAAGTGGTATTTAATTATTGAATTTTGTATGACTTTGCTTTTATATATAAGTTCTAAGTTTTGTTGTATCTTCTCCATGAGTTCTGAGTAGTTTTNCACCTCATCCTCAATTCTTGTGTTTATCCTTCGGGATAGATACAAGATTTGAGGTACAATGCTCTTTCATTTTAAACCAAAAATTATGGGGTCAGTTTGATTTCATACTTCAACGTCATTCCGAAGCGGGCGACGGGATTTTGATTAAATGGGGTCAGTTTGATTTCATACTTCAACGTCCTTCCGAAGCGGGCGACGGGATTTCGATTCTCATACTTCAACGTCCTTCCGAAGCGGGTGACGGGATTTTGATTCCAGCGACCGACAGCTTCTTACGGGCAACCTCACAAAAAAATCCCCGAAATAACACCGACAGTCTAACTTGGGTTTAATTAGGTCTAAATGTGGTTTAGACCTAATTAGTTGAGTAAAACCTAATGTAGTTATGGTTTAACTAGGTTTAATTAGTTTTAAAGGTGGTTTAAACCTAATTATGTTTTTATTAAGTTAAACCTAATGTAGTTAAGTTTTAACTAAGGTTTAATTTGGTTTAAATTTGGTTTAGGCCTAGTTCGGGTTTGTTAAGTTAAACCTAATGTATTTAAGGTCTAACTAAGGTTTAATTAGGTCTAAATGTGGTCTAAATCTAATTAGGTGTGTATTGAGTTAAACCTAATGTAGTTAAGGTTTAAGTAGGTTTAATTAGGTTTAAAGGTGGTTTAAAACTAATCAGGTTTGTATTAAGTTAAACCTAATGAAGTTAAGGTTTAACTTAATTTAATTAGGTCTAATGGTGATTTAAATCTAACTAGAGTTTTGGGTTCACCTAGATGAAATCAGTGTCTTGTTTGATTTGACTTGAATTCAGTTCAAGTCTGGGTTTAAATATCTTCCCATATTGTGTCTATGGGGTTAGACCCTATGTCATTTGAGTCATAGGACTAGAGTTTGGTTAACTCTAAGTGTCACTAAGACTAGTGTCCAAGTCTAAAGAAAACTTGGGTAAATATGTAATTTTTTATTTTTACAAATTTAACCCAAGAAGTGAAATGTCATTTTCAAATTTATAAATGGTTGAAAATTTGTCATTTTAGAGTTCAAAAATGTCACTCTAAGTTTTCTAACCATTTTTTATTTTAATATCCAATTTCCTCAATTTTTATAATTATTTTAAAGATAATTGTAAATTTTGAAAGAAATTAAGAAATTGATGTCTAAGTAGCTTTTCTGGCCTTGGGAAAATTATGGCAGGTTTCGAAGGACTTATAGATAATTCACTAAATTTTTAGAATTTTTAAAATTATAAATAAGTTTTAATAATTAAATTACTTCAGAGAGTAATTAATTAATTAAAAATTAAATATAATTAATTAAATTCTAATTTGATGTCCAAAATATTCTACTCATTGTGCTAAGTTCAAAGGATATTTTATTTTATTTTTGTGATTTTTATGTGTCAAGATATGAATTTTCCAAGGTTTCAAAATTTAATTAAATTAGAAAATCCATATTTTCTTATTTATCCACGCAAGCGCTGACTAGAACTTTGTATTAGTAGAACGCTTATGTGGTGTTGTTTGATTGGGCAAGGTTTCCATGCAAACAATCCACATGGCCCGCGATTTTATCTGGTTCATATGGATGAAACTGCGATCCGAATGCATCATGACCATCCATTTCAATATATAAAAATGGACGACATCCATGCATCTTCCCCATCTGCCCCATTCACGTGAACCATATGTCATTTAGGGTCAATTTCTCCCTTGATTCTCCTTGAAATTGAGTGAGATTTATTCCTAAAGCTTCATCGTGAAATGACAAACCCATCCATATGGTGATGCATGGGTTTTGAAAGGATCTGTTTCACAAAGGTCCAAACCGAATGCAGATTAGCTTAATTTGGCCATACCTTGCTTTGATGAGGTGAAGCCTCAATCAAATTTGATAGGACTGATTGTTAGGTGCCTGCGAAGCTCCTGGTAGGTCCAATTTGAGGTGAAATTGCGTTCGAGCAAAAATTCACCAAAAGGGGGTCAAAGCTTGATGTAGAACCAGGTCAGAGCTCAAGGGAAGATCCAATTTTGATTGGAATATTCTTCTTACACCTCAAGGAAGGAGTAAGAGGAGTTAATTTGATGTTTAGGGAGGTTTTATGTCAAACCCAAAAATGGTCCTATTTTTGGACAGAGAAATTGGGAGGATACAATGAGCTTCAAGGCATGATTCTATGAGGAATCAATTGCCTAGATCACAAGAAAGAACATCACTATTGAATGTTTCCTCTATTAAGCATTGTATCCTCTTCTCCTCCTTCAGGAACCTTATGGTTTAGCCTACATATAAGCCTTGGAAAAGCCATGGCTAGCTTTAGATTCATTTGGGGAAGTTCTTACATGATGTCATGATGGCTAAGGATAGAAGTTCAGCTAAAGTATAAGCTTACTTCATCCTCCCAAAGTTAACCCATGTTAAGTCCACATATGGTGAACTTTTTATTCAAGGTTTGAAATCTCCTCATTGGATGGTCTATGAGGTGGATAGGATTATTTAAAATTCGCTGAAATGGCCACCCCATATATGCTCACAAGTTCATTTAATGAAGCTTAAACGATCATGACACATAAGCTTCATACTCATCTCTCCTCTCACAATTATTCATGATGGATTTAATCATGAATGGATAGGGTTTAAAGAAGTCTTCCCTTCATTGGAGAATGGTTGAGGTCAGTGATGACTCAACCAAGCCATTCCTTAAGCAATTTATAAAGAGATGACGCCTCTTTACCCCTTTATGATAATGTCATTACGAGCCTTAACCTAGGCTAACCATGGTGGTTCATAAATTTCTCTTATGGGTCATGGGTTGTTATGAGAGATTCCATGGGTCATGGGTGACCCATTAGTAATCCCTCATGAGTTGAATTTAGGATTTAAATTTAAAAAATGGTTTAAAGGTTCCATGGATTTGTCATACCATAAGCTTAAACCATAATTTTTATTTAAGACCTAGGTCTAATGGTCTTTAAATTTATTCTCATTTAATTAATTAAATACATAATTAATCAAGAAAATAAAATATTTTGATGAAAATATCAAATTTTGATCAAAATGGTGAGTTTGACAAAATTTGACCAAAGTTGACCAGCTTGACTATTGTTGACCATAGCCGACCCGTTTAGGTGTAGACCTTGTCATGGCTAGGTTAGTCATGGGATCTATGTGTTGGTCATTAGGTCATGTATTGAGCATTTTGACCAAGTTGACTATGGTTGACCATAGTTGACAAATGTAGGTCCAGGGTTGACTATGATGACTCACATGACCATGTCATGGTTAGTTTAGTCATGAGGGTCTTGAGGGTATGACTTGGGTTTGACCAAGGTTGACCAAGGTTGACCAAAATTGACCAAAATGGTCAAATTGATCATTTAGTGTTGTCTTGACCATATGGTTGTCATTTGGATTTATGAATGATCAAATGGTCAAAGTATCGACCATGGAAGTTCACCTTAGTCATTTTCACCAATAGTTGGTCAATGGTGTCTATAGTTGACCAAATGGTCCAGTTTGACCATTTTGGTGTTTTAAAATGATCAAATAATCCAATTTGATCATTTTTAGGGTTTGAACTGATTCATTGGTCCAAATTAACCAAAGTTGACCAGTTTTACCAAAATTAACCAGTTTGACCAAAATTGACTATTTGGGTCAAAGTTGACAAATTGGATCAATTAACTGTTAATGTTGACTTTATGATCATTATGGTGACCATTAAGTCAAAATTTGACCAGATCTGATCATTTAGGGTATTGTCATTGTTAAGCTCAAAAAAGGAGTGCTTTGAGGGTTATTTCAATCTCAAGGGTTTTAATAACCCTATGTATGTCCAAAGAAGTCAATGTTGGTAGACACTTTATCTTAATGATCACAATGATCATTTTAGGTCTTTTAAATATGTCTGAGAATCTTAAATCATAAGATTTCTCAAGTTGAGTTTGGTCTATGGATGTTATTTTAAGACCTTCACTAAAAGTAAGGTCAACAATGACTTTGTAAGACCTTTCTACACGGTCTCTTTCATGAGCAAGAGCAACATTCTGTTTGGAAAAGAGATAGATGTCATCAGCCCAAATGAATTCAAAGGATCCGTGGAGATTATACTGCCCGTAGGTTAAGCGCTAGTTCTTAAAGGAAACAGAGTAGAAATTGTTAAACATTGCATTCCAGGGGTGTGACACCGTAGGGTGTCTGTAACCTTCTGAAGAATGAATGACAGCAAAATGCCATATGGATTCTGACCGGACTCGGAGCTGGAAGAACTACTTCCTTACGAGCTATGAGAGGGTTGCACCTCTAAGCACATGCAAAGAGAACTCTTGTCCTGAAGCATGACTTAATAGGTCAGCTCGATCAGGAGCTTGCCCCACCAGAGACAGACACTCNGGTGAATTCAAAGGATCCGTGGAGATTCTGCTGCCCGTAGGTTAAGCGCTAGTTCTTAAAGGAAACAGAGCAGAAATTGTTAAACATTGCATTCCAGGGGTGCGACACCGTAGGGTGTCTGTAACCTTCTGAAAGTTGAATGACAGCAAAATGCCATATGGATTCTAACCGGACTCGGAGCTGGAAGAACTACTTCCTTACGAGCTATGAGAGGGTTGCCCCTCTAAGCACATGCAAAGGGAACTCTTGTCCTGAAGCATGACTTAATAGGTCAGCTCGATCAGGAGCTTGCCCCACCAGAGACAGACACTCAGAGCATATATGATATATATTAGACATGCTCAGCCTATGATATGTACTCATAATGGGATATTTTTTATTGTACTTTGATGTAGTCAGCATAATTGTACTTTTTGAGGCTTTAGTCTGCACTCAATCAGTAACACTTATTGGAGCAGATTAATGAAATTTCTTTTAGAATTTTGTCTGTTTGCTCAATTGCCCTTTTTGTGGAATTGATGAAAGCCACAGAACCATACATTGGTTTGGGAGTACAATGAACAAAGAACGAAACAATAAAAACTTGATAAAATTAAAATTCAAATAAAATACTCTATTAAAAAAAATCAATCAACAAAAAATTTTAAAATTTGAAAACATATTTTGATAATTAAATGTGATAAAAATAACAAGAAAGAAAATAAGTCTGTCGAGTTCATTCTCTCGATTTTGAGGTCTCTTGCTCTTTGCTCGCGCAGCACGACTATCCTTGTCTGCACTAATTCTCCTCACATCCTTGTAGAATTTCACATTCTACGTAAAACCTCACAAAATTTTACACATCTTCCTCACCAATGTCAATCTTTTCACATGACACACATTTAGGAGTTCGACAACACGATTTTCTGCAGTACATTTCCACTCACATGGCCAATACCAAAACATTATCATCCTATTCTCAACCTTTTCAAATTGGTATAAGACTCCCTCCACGACTTCCAATTCCCTACTTACATCTTTGAGATTGGTGTAAGGGCCCCTCCACGGCTTCCAATTCTCTACTTACATCTTCGAGATTGGTGTAAGGCCCCCTCTACGGCTTCCAATTCTCTACCTACATCTTCGAGGTTGGTGTAAGGTCCCCTCCACGGCTTCCAATTCTCAACCTACATCTTTGAGATTGGTGTAAGGCCCCCTCCACGGCTTCTAATTCTCTAGCTACATCTTTGAAATTGGTGTAACCCCCCTCCACGGGTTCCAGTTCTCTACCTACATCTTCGAGATTGGTGTNAAGATTGGTGTAAGGCCCCCTCCACGGCTTCGAATTCTCTACCTACATCTTTGAAATTGGTGTAACCCCCCTCCACGGGTTCCAGTTCTCTACCTACATCTTCGAGATTGGTGTATGACCCCTTTCATGGCTTCCAATTCTCTACCTACATCCTCGAGATTAGTGTAAAGCCCCCTCCATGGCTTTCAATTCTCTACCTACATCTCTTAGATTTGTGTAAGGCCCCCTCCATGGCTTCCAATTCTCTACCTACATCTTTGACTTCCAATTCTCTACCTACATCTTTGAGGTTGGTGTAAGGCCCCCTCTACGGCTTCCAATTCTCAACCTAAATCTTAGAGATTGGTGTAAGGCCCCCTCCATGACACCCAATTCTCTACTCACCTTTTGAGATAGGAATAAGACCCCCATCATGGCATCCTACTCTCAATCTTTGAGGTNGCCCCTTTCATGGCTTCCAATTCTCTACCTACATCCTTGAGATTAGTGTAAGACCCCCTCCATGGCTTTCAATTCTCTACCTACATCTCTTAGATTTGTGTAAGGCCCCCCCCATGGCTTCCAATTCTCTACCTACATCTTCGACTTCCAATTCTCTACCTACATCTTTGAGGTTGGTGTAAGGCCCCCTCTGCGGCTTCCAATTCTCAACCTAAATCTTAGAGATTGGTGTAAGGCCCCCTCCACGGCGTCCAATTCTCTACTCACCTTTTGAGATAGGAATAAGACCCCCATCATGGCATCCTACTCTCAATCTTTGAGGTCATCACCTAAATTTTGATTCTCATCCTCAATAAAAACCTAAAATTTGATAACTCAACACCCACTCTCCAATCCCCAGCGAGAGTTCCTAATCCTTGATGTTGATCAGATATTCATTTGCTAGATCCCCAACAAAAATAAATAGTGCACACAAATCTACACCTCCTTTTAGGTTTGTTGAATTAGGAGTCTGTATTGGTTTTGTTGATCTCGTTATTCAACGCCAATATGCGCAGTGTGCTTGCCCAGCACACCACGCCTATGGAGTGTCCATTTGTTGACCTCACCTTTGGTTGAGGTTTAGTTTTTCCTGTTATTAGCCTAGGGTCTAGCCATAGGACTTTCTTGTTGATTATTCATAGAACACTAGAAAAGTAACCCTCACCATTAGAAATTCTAATCAACTTGAAGCTCTACATATTGGTCCTAACCTCTAGCACTTAGTAGGTGTGGTCATTATGGGGGAGCTCAATGAGATTTCCCATAGGACTGCTTGACCTTAGGATTGACCCTGGTTGTTGGTCTGGAGCTAGTTCACTTACTTACACTTACTCTCACCCACAATCACTCACAACCCTAAACACAAAATTGTTGACTTTGATCCCTTAATCTTTTGAGAAACTCATGTAGATGGTCCCCCAAGCCCACTAGCCCTGAGCTAGAGTTTAGCTAAGACCAGTGCATAGAGAACCCAAATGTGGATTCCATTGTTACATGGCTCATATAGGGTGGTGGGCACCCCAATTCTACCAAAATATTCAACTTGGCCTTTTGCCTCTAAATCCCCCAAAATTACCTAGTTACCCTTGGAGCCCTAAATTTGGTAAAAATTCCCAAAGCCACCCAAAATATCCAAATTTTTCAAAAAATTATTTCAAATCTTTTCAAGATACCCAAATTACCCAAAACTACCAAAAAATGCCAAATTTACCAAAATACCCCCCCCCCCAAATGGCCAAAATTACAAAAATACCCTTGGCACCCCTAAATTTTCTCAAAACATCCAAAATCACTCCAAATGTCTCCAAAACCAATTTTGACACTTCAATAGAACCCAATTTGGCCAATTTGACCATTTTGATCAAAACCCCCAAATTGCCTTTAAGGGCCCAATTTCTCCAAATTTACCTCTAATATCCATCAATTTGGTCCCAATTTCCCCAAATTTCAATCATAAACTCAAATTAACCTTTCATATGACAAATTTAAACAAAATATAAGCCTAATTGGCCCATTCTTAATCCCACCAAATTGAACCCCATAGCCTACTTAATTTGGTCAAAATTTCCTCAATTTTGATTTAAGTCAAACCCCCAATTTTGGCCCTATGACTTAATACCACCAAATTGAACCCCATAGCCTACTCAAATTGACACAATTTGAGTCCTAAACTCTTCATAAGAATCCTAATCATCAAACTTGACCTTAAATTGGCCTTTATGAAGTCTTGATTTCATTTAATTTTTGCCCCAAATCCAAACTTTCCCAAATTTCCCCCAAATTGGTCATGCCTACAAATTCCACCTATATGATTGCCCTAACCCAAAAATTAACACCCAATTTATGTTGAAAAACTCTTCATGATGTTCCTATAGACCATTCTTAGCAATCAATTTGGACTTAGCCCAATCTAGACCCAAGTCTAGCCCAACATACCCAAATTGACCAAAATCCCAAAATCCTTCAAATTGAATCCCCAATTGAACTCAAAATATTTCAATCCTTCACCAAAAATCTTCATAACAATTATCTACACAATGTTAATCAATCAATTGGGCTCAAAGTCATTGTTAGCCTAACCAAAACCCAACTTTTAGCCATTTTGACCCAAATTGAACCCATGCACCAAAATTATGAAATTGATCAAGGCAAGACTTATACAACCAACTTTTGGTTCCTAGTGACTAAGCTAGACTCACTTAACCTACCCTAGATGAGCCATGGACCAGAGGCCCCCTAAATCAAGGGATTTGTTTCCTTGATTGCTTAAGTCAAAGATATCTTTGTCAAAACCCATCACTATCTCAAATTAATTATTGTGACAGATTCCTCTAAGATTCCTGATCCACCTGAGCACCTCCTCTGCCATGGCCGACTACACTTGTCACTGGAGGAGCCAAAACCAAGAGCCCTAAGCTAAGTTCAAAACCCAATTTCACCAATCCAATGTGTCTAGCTTGAACTGGCTTTAACACTTCAAAATCCTCCACCTAAGCATCATTATGCACCCCTCAATTGGCCATGATAGCCACCCTAAGCTGTTTTATTTAAACCTCACTCCCATGACCAAGAGGGGGGTGCTGAAATTTTCTCGAGGAAAGCTTACCTAATTCCTCTCATAGCCTCTTTAAGACCTCCTCGGTGTAAACCAACCACTTTCTTGCCTTAATCCCCATTGTCATAGCTCAATTTTTGAGTTTGATTCTGGCCGGAAACATGACAAATTTGGCTACACCTCCACATTGCACCAAACCTCAATTAAACTTGCCCACACCTTCACCATAGTGAAAGAAGAAAAAGCCCCATCGAAGCCCCTTTACAAAGCACCTCTACCATAGACTTTGATCAACACCCAAAATTGGACTTGATCGAATTTGGGTCCAGGAAATTCACCACAGCAAGAGGCTTCATCGCAAGCCTCCTTGGAACTCTACAAATGTGTAGAGCACCTCTGATTGAAGCTTTCCTTCTCATAGCAAAGGTATAAACCTCCCCACTGTCCCGAGCTTGTTTTGATTCTACACATACATAGATCCAATTTAATGGCATGTTTACCGTATGGATTTGTTTGTCTCACTTAGATGAGTATGTAGAATCAAACCTGAACAATTTTGTTTGAGAAATGAGAGAGATCTTAAGGTTTTTGGGTTAACGGTCATGGGTTTTGGCTATCAGGGATGATGAAGAGGAGCCGTTCGATCTAGCGTGTATCGGATGGATGGACGAGATTGAGCCGGACAGCGCCTTCATACATGAATTATTAAACAACATAATAAGTTTAAATGAGCTCGAGACTTTTCACGAGGTGGTGAGAGGGAAGCATGGACCTGCTTCTTCCTCCCAACCTTTTGGATACCTCAAAGAACTACTAAACTTACTATGTTTTGCTTAATAAAATTATACTTAATCAAATTAATGAGGGCTCACCAAGATATGATTTAGGATTTGGTAGATCACCAGAACCTTATTTCCCCTTTTTACATAAAATGTTTTTAATATATAAATACTATTGCATGCATTTTGAGTTTCAGTTGAAGATGACGGGAAGACCATCTAGGTATGCTTTTATTGTAATTTATTTTACCTGTATTTCTAGTTTCTTATACTTTACCTTTCAGTATGTTACTGTACTTACTCACCTGCATGTATGAACAAAAACACAAACCTACATGTTAAACAACGATGTCACCCTGCATGAAAACCAAAATTGTTAGGATAGCCGCAAAGTCAAAATCAAAACTAAAATCAACCAAGATAAAATTCATCGTCACAACATTAAAAAAATAAGATAACTCAAAATTTAATCACAAACATCACAAAACAACAATTGCAACTAAATTAAGACTGATGATCGGGAATCCCTCGGAGGAGGTAACCTACGGTTGCTAACGAGGCTTCCAATGGTTTAAATGAAATCAAAATTTAATCACAAACATCACATAAAACTACAACTTCAACTAAATTAAGATGTCTCTATCGATGATGGAATCCCTCAGAGGAAGTAACCTACGGTTGCTAACGAGGTTTCCCACGATCTAAATGAAAATATGAAACTCATTAAGTTGAGTTTAGTAAATTCATTTGGACTAAGTGAATCCAATATAAAATAGTGAATTTGATAAGTTCATTTGGACTAAGTGAATCCAATAGAAAATAATGATGCCGGAACGAGGGAAATGGGATCCTAATCGGTGTCGCTCTAATCAACTTTAATATGCCCCATAATATTTAAAGAACTACAACCATAGGGACATCTGATTTGACATCATAACCGGACATACTAGAAAACTTAAACTCGTCACGGCAAGGAGTTTGGAGCTAGCATGGTGAGCAGCACTATCATCTTCAATAACAAAACATGTCTACATCAGCTAAACCAATTTCTTTCCTTAGAATTAAACAACAAGCCATATGATTTTGAGGTTGTCTGCCTAGTGCAACATAAATCCTCAACTCATCTTTAGGCTTTTGTATAGCTTTGTTGTACAATTTAAGCCCTAACTTGTCTTAGGATTCTGAGGTTGTCGTTCATCATGACCTAAATCCTCACATCTTCGAGGCTATTTGTGTGATTGTTTCACATGAATGTAAGCTCTAAATTAATAAAATTGTCAGGATGAAACACTTAATTATTTCTCCTCTAAACTGAAGCCAAACCATAGGATAGACTGGGAAGTCACCGAGGTTCTCCTCCGGATCTATGACATCACCTAATTCTTCCTCCTTTGGATTCTACAACAAAATGTTTCAAATTTAAATCATTCCCCTTTCACACCTCTTTGTCTAATTTTGTTTAAAAGTCATTTTCTTTTGACCTCTTTGAAGATAACATTTCTTGATTTTTATCGAGAGTTTTCTTAAGTGATTCGGTCATTTAAGATGTAATTAACTATAGGGCTTGCCCTTATGGAAGCTTGTCCAAACCCATCTTAAAATAAACCCTATTTAATTCTTTGTATTAAATAGGGAAACTTTTCTGCAAATAAATGGTTTTGTAGACCAAACGGATGTCATATATTCCTTAGTTTATTTGATCGAGTCTCATCCTCAAGTCTTGTGTTTATCCTNTATTCCTGATCCACCTAAGCACCTCCTCTGCCATGGCCGGCCACACTTTTCACCGGAGGAGCCAAAACCAAGAGCCCCAAGCCAAGTTCAAAACCCAATTTCACCCATCCAATGTGTCTAGCTTGAACTGGCTTTAACACATCAAAACCCTCCACCTAAGCATCATTATGCACCCCTCACATGGCCGTGATAGCCACCCTAAGCTGTTTTATTTAAACCTCACTCCCATGACCAAGAGGGGAGTGCTGAAATTTTCTCAAGGAAAGCTTGCCTAATTCCTCCCATAGCCTCTTTAAGACCTCCTCGGTGCAAACCAACCACTTTCTTGCCTTAATCCCCATTGCCAGAGCTCAATTTTTGAGTTTGATTCTGGCCAGAAACATGACAAATTTGGATACACCTCCACATTGCACCAAACCTCAGTTAAACTTGCCCACACTTTCACCATAGTGAAAGAAGAAAAAGCCCCATCGAAGCCCCCTCACAGAGAGCCTCTACAATAGACTTTGATCAACACCCAAAATTGGTCTTGATTGAATTTGGGTCCAGGAAATTCACCACAGCAAGAGGCTTCATCGCTAGCCTCCTTGGAACTCCACAAACGTGTCGAGCACCTCTGATTGAAGCTTTCCTTCTCATAGCAAAGGTATAAACCTCCCCACTGTCCCGAGCTTGTTTTGATTCTACACTTGCATAGATCCAATTTAATGGCATGTTTACTGTATGGATTTGTTTGTCTCACTTAGATGAGTATGTAGAATCAAACCTGAACAATTTTGGTTGAGAAATGAGAGAGATCTTAAGGTTTTAGGGTTAACGGTCATGGGTTTTGGCTATCAGGGATGATAAAGAGGAGCCGTTCGATCTAGCGTGTATCGGATGGATGGGCGAGATCGAGTCGTACAGCGCCTTCATACATGAATCGCGGGTCGAGTCAGCATCGAGGAGGACGGTGGCGCCGAAACAGAGGATGGCGCGTGGAGCTTTGGAGCCACCGTATGTTGACGCGGCGTCATGTCACTTAGATTAAAAAATAGGGATTTTTGTCTATTTATTTAAATGCCCATAACTTTGGAAAATCATATCTTTGCATAGAAAAATCACAAATATAAAATAAAAATATCTTAGTGCTCAGTGAATAGAGGAGAACAATGTGAAAATGGTTTGAAGTTTATTTGATGTATATTTTTTTAATTAATTAAATACTATTCTAAGTATTTTGATTCTCCATGCATTTAAGTATTTCACTATAGCTTGATATTTTGGCATATTGTTGCCTCTGTCATGGCGGATATTCCTTGATTTTTCCAAAGTTAGAGGAGACTCCTAGATAGAGATCTATATTTTTCAAGTTTATGCATCTTGTTTGGAAAATTAATAATGATAATTAGCATGTTGCTTAGAAAAATCTAAGAAAATTTTGGTAGTTTCATTGTGACTAGGGAACCCTAGGAAAAATTTGACTTGAGCCAAGTCATTAAGAACACACTTAATTTTTATAAAACCCTAAAATACAAAGGAAATTAACTTTGGAAAAATATACATCTAAATAAATTTCTTTTAATTCTCCACAGTAATTTAAAGTTCAGAGGACTCCCCATAAAAATTTCAAAATATGTGGAATTCATTTGATAATCTAATTTAATGTTCTAAATTAAAGGTCTCTTTTTAACACTTAAAATAATCATAATAATTACAATATAACTCCAAAATTATAAAATTTGTTTTGGGAGCTCTCTGTGATCAGAGGAATTTTACAAAAAGAAAATTGTATTTGAAGTAAAAAATTTCATTTTTAAGTATATTTTAAATATTTAAATAATTAAAAAATAATAACAATCATAAAATTATTAAATTAATAAAAAAGTTCCAAATTGTCTTCTAAGCACTTAGGATCAACTGGAATATTTTTCCTTATTATCTAATTGAACATATTGAATTTTAAAGCTCAAAAATAATTTTTAAAGGCTAAAAATGGATTTTCCTTTAATTTCTCACTAAAATAATTCTAATAATTCAAAGAAAAATAAAAAAAAATGTAAATTTTTTTTCTGTTCCTTGACCTTGGAGAGATATAATAAAAATATAAAACTTAATTTTTCATATTTAAAATATTTTATAATTAATTAATACTCCAAAAATTAAAATAATTCTAATAATTCAAATAAAACTCACAAAAACATGAAATTTGGTCCAAGTGGTTCTCTAATCTAATTCTATCTCTAGTAAAAATTTCAAGTGATTAGGCTTTTTCTAGGTCAAGTTAATGAATTTTCTTTGAAAAATCCAATTTTTGCATGTACATAATTATATAAATTAAATTAAATTTTTAAAAATCACATTTTCTCATATGATATTTTAATTGACCCATGAGTGAGGTAGGATAAAAATTCCAAAGTAATTTGAATTAAAATTGATGAATTATGAAGTGATAGAGCCTTAGGGGCAATAGTATAATTTTGGAAATTTAGTCTTAATTAACATTTAGGCTTAATTCAAGTAAGGGAAATGGGCAATATTTGATCTTAATTAACACATTCAGATGATTGAAACACAAGGAATTAATTGGTAGTAACCAATCTCATTATTCTTAATTAAAGGATAAGTTTGCAATTTCCTAAATTATCAAAATTTGGAAGACTATTAAATTAAATGATCCTAGACTTAAGGGTATGATTTTAGATGTTAATAACTCACTAATTTAATACCCTTATTTGGTGATCAAATGACATTCAAACGCTTTGATGACGAATAATTATCACATAAAATTCAATTTATTTCAAAAATTACTAATGTGTGCACCAAGGTCTTAAGGGCTTAGTAGTGACCTAGGCTAAATCAAATTTGGGAAAATGAGTATTAGAAAGTGAATGTAACTAGAAATCGAACACCTTTGAAAAAAAACACTACAAGCCCAATTTAAAGCTAAAATTAGCTAAGTGTCTTAATAGTATTAACTTGAGCCTTTTAAGGGTCTTGACCCACATAATTCTCAAATTAAATGACAAATGATAATCACCTTACTCTTAGAGATAATTGAAACTTAAATGTTCACTGAGCATTGGAGGTATTCCCAGGATGAATTATTAAGCAACATAATAAGTTTAAATGAGCTCGAGACTTTTCACGAGCCGGTGAGAGGGAAGCATGAACCTGCTTCTTCTTCCCAACCTTTTGGATACCTCAAAGATCTACTAAACTTAGTATGTTTTGCTTAATAAAATTATCCTTAATCAAATTAATGAGGGCTCACCAAGATATGATTTAGGATTTGGTAGATCACCAGAACCTTATTTCCCCGCTTTACATAAAATGCTTTTAATATATAAATACTATTGCATGCATTTTGCGTTTCAGTTGAAGATGAAGGGAAGACCATCCAGGTATGCTTTTATTGTAGTTTATTTTACCTGTATTTCTAGTTTTTTATACTTTACCTTTCAGTATGTTACTGTACTTACTCACCTGCATGTATGAACAAAAACACAAACCTACATGTTAAACAACGATGTCACCCTGTATGAAAACCAAACTTGTTAGGATAACCAGAAAATCAAAATCAAAACTAAAATCAACCAAGATAAAATTCATCGTCACAACATTCAAAATATAAGATAACTCAAAATTTAATCACAAACATCACAAAACAACAATTGCAACTAAATTAAGACGTCTCTATCGGATGATCTGGAATCCCTCAGAGGAAGTAACCTACGGTTGCTAACGAGG